>JARDXD010001317.1:0-10976 GCA_029218145.1 Aphanocladium album
CTATTAACCGTTTGTGTCTTTGGGGGGGGGGCGGGGGGAATACTACAAAGCATACGGCATCAGGTCAATGCAGCGTGTGAGATTTGTTTGGCACAACAGTGGCGCTTATCATCTCGATAGAACGCAGAGGCTCAGGTTCGGACCATGTGTCCCCGCCTGGGGCTAGGGCTTTGGTGATGCAGTGAGACGTGCCAGTTGAAGTGGGAGGGGCGACCAGGCAGACAAGAGGGTCATGGTTCACTGTGCAAGTAATGCCAGGCAACTCTCATTCCCAGGTGCGCCTGTTCCAGGCAAATAAATGACTGACAAGATATTTGGGTATTCACGGGCGAATTTAGTTGCGGGCGATGCTTGTCGTTCTCTTGCGTTCCAGAAAATACTCTTTCAGTGAGTTGGGATTGAGACAAGGTACGAGCCGCCACAAAGCTTTCTACAGGCAACAATAGTTTGGCAAGGGTCGTCGCAGGGGCACCTCCTCACCAAGGTTAAGGTCTCCAATGGGCCGCTATATCCCTGTTCCCCGGTCCAGTGGGCAGTGAGTAACGTAGTGGAAGGATCGTGTTCCCTGCTCGCCACCTGTGGAGGCAAGGTCAGACTCATATGCGCCGCTGTGCGACAGCCTTGGACATTCTAGACTTGAAAGAATCTGAGCTGCAACGGCCATCCCTGGCCAGCCAAGGGGAGGTAGAAGTCTTTTATTAGTAAATTGTCTGAAATTAGCCGCTTGGGGGGGCATTGGCCATCACTTCAATGAGGCCTATGCTTGACTCGTTGCTGTCGCGTCGCCTGGTTCGGCGCGGGCTAAAAGGAATGGTGGCGCACCTATGGTCCGCTAGTTACAGCTTCAGCCTGGTTTGTTGTTTCTGTCAGCCTCACTTTCAACCAGGTTCTCTCCTTGGGAGAGTTGTTTCCTCTCAGAAGCATCTGCAAATTTTGATTTAGCCAATTCGCGTTTGGGTGCTTTGTGACCACTGGCTCGCGCATCTCAGGGGCTGTCCGTACTACGTCGCGGATACCCAACGAAGCAAGGTGCCACAATTGTGTGATTGAAGACGGCCTCATCACTGTCTCGTTGACCAATAATGGCGCGAGAGTAAACTGTGGGCGGCAAAATGTCAACGATCTAGCTGCTGACCGAGGTGGAGAGAAGAAAGAGCTGGTCGGGTTATGGGTAGTGAATTATGCGTGGTGAATAATGCGTGGTGAATAGCAGGGTTCGGCTGCTAGTTTTCATGCGACTCGTAGTTTGGTTATGGCGGTGTCTTACATTTCAGCAATGGGCTGGGATAACGGACGAAAATAGTGCTCGGCGGTTGAAAGTGGCCGAAGGCACCCCAAGTAAAGACATGGACTGTAATGCGCTACGGCAAGCGACCTGTAGAAACATGAATAGCACAACTTTCAGGGTGAACAATCACATGTAAGGCGCGCTGTGCATACCTCAACGCAACCAAGAATCAAGTCTCTGCTTCCCAGTTTGCAAAATGGGTGTAGTGAATCCCCGCGCCACTATCAGGGAAGAACCATAGCCAAGGTTGCATTTTGCGCTCGGCTAGTCTGCACACCACATGGCATGTGGTTTATAGCTAATCGTTTGGTCAAGGGTCGCGGAAATTGGACGGCTAAGACTCTGGCGATTGATATATACTAACCTCAGACACCATAGTGGGTTTGGTATATTTGCTCTTCTCCAGACATGACTCGAGTTTGTTTCTACTGAGCACTGCTTTAGCATTGGCCTCTGCAGCATCTTGCAGTCTTCTTTATTGCTCGTCATGCTTGGTCGCTGCAGCTACCCTGCATGGCTGATATCGAGCGGGTGCCTGGTCTTAGCCGAGCAGCAAGCTGAGTCGTGAGTTGTTTGTTCCAAGGCGCAGGCCCTACGTTTTGTGTCGTTTCACCCTGGCCGCTGTGCTTTCTTTCTTCATCCATTCTTTTTTCTCTTGCTTTTCTTTGCTTTTTGTCTGCATGCTCCTTTGCCAAAGGCAGCTACCCTGGCCGGTGTCTCAGGATGCCGTCTGGCTTGAGCGCGCGCATCAAGTCGAAGCTGTCGCTGCGGCGGCGGAGCTCGACGTCTGGGGTGTCGACCAGCTCATCGACGAGTCGGCTGGCAGAGGACGAGGCGGACGCGGCGTCATCGAGATCGTCGAGCACAAGGCGGCAGCATCATCTGCAGCCAAGTCAGTCACAAGCAACTACTCGACAACGACCCGTGAGCCACATTGAGAGGAGCAGCAGCGGCGGCGAAACTGGTGCGACCTCTGCATCGGGCTCACTCGACAACTACACCACCAAATCCTCGACACCATCAGCAGCAGCAGCAGCAGCAGTAGCACGACCCCAACGAGATGCCAGGATGGTTAGCACACCTGCGCAATCGAGACCCCGCCCCAAGTCGACGCTGGGGCTGATGTCTACTGGGGATGGGGATGGCGCTGAGCCGGCCGCTAGCGCAGGAGCTCAGGCCAGCAGTCAAGACAACGCCCGACAGGTTGATAAAGCCTCGACTGTTGCGGCTGGAATTGGAATTGATAAAGGTTCAGCCGTGTCTGTTACATTTACAACTTCTTCTGCACAATTACCATCCTCGCCAAACCCTGCCTCTCCTGGCACAGGCTCTCGCTCAGCACCCCCAGCACCATCATCTGCCTGCAGCCCCTCCGCCGACAGCGAGATTCTCCACCAGCAGCGCCTCGAGCTTCAGCACCAGCTCAAGCGTCTCTCCCAGGATCCTCTCTACTACGATCCCGCGCTTCTCCCATCACCATCCGCCCGCGACAAGAACAGCCTGGGCACCTGCGCCGCCTCTCCGACCCTCGAGCGCATCTTTGAGAATTTCAGCACCGAGCCCTTTCGAATACTTCGTCCTCCAGAGCGGTTTCCTGGCGAGCACGGCAGCCCCTACACGGACCCCAGTGTTCACCCTCTCCACGGCCCCCTTCACGCCTCCTTCTCCTCCTCGTCAGCTCCCGCAAACGCAGCATCATCATCACCACCACAAACCCCATCCACCGCCGCACGAGATCGCACGAAACCATCAGCAACCATCGTCGCCGAATCTTCATCGGGTTCCGCCTCGGGCTCTTCTGCCGCCGCGCGGCGATCCCGCGGCTCCGGCCCTGCCATCCGCCAGGTCAAGACGCCTCGCACCGCGCACTTTGTCCTCGATCCCGCTCCCGAGTTTGCCGTCCCCTCGCCTCCCGCCATGACCGGCGCGCGCAAGATCTGGGTCCGCCGACCCGGCGCCTCGCCCACCCTCATCACCATTGCCGAGGATGACCTAGTCGACGACGTCCGCGACATCATCCTGCGCAAGTACGCCAACTCGCTCGGCAAGACCTTTGACGCCCCCGACCTGCACCTCCGCCTCTACCCGCGCGACCAAAAGGACCGTCTGCTCCAGCCCGACGAGCACATGTGCCGCACGCTGGAAAATTTTTACCCCGGTGGACAAACTGTTGAAGATGCCATTGTTATTGATATCCCCCGCAGGACTCCCAAGGCGTCACCTCACCCGAGCCAGCATGGACCTCAATACGCCCATCAGGTCCCCCTCACTGCAGCGGCGGCGATATACTACACTGAGGATGGTCGGCCGCTTGAGTCTGGGGAAGGCTACTTCCCTCCCGTCGGAGCTCTGCCCTCGCCGCACATTCAGCTCGCCATGCCACCCTCCGGTGGCCAACCACACTCCATTGCTGTCCTCGGCAGCGGCCATCTCCCGACCATCCCGTCACCCGGAGGACTGCGACCCCGGGGTCATCGTGAGCAGACCGGCCGCCCGCGTGTCGCACGAACCCAGACATCCTCTTCTGGCATGAATGGACCTCACAGTAACAGCCACAGCCACGGTATGCACCAACTTCGTCCGCGGCTAGCCCACTCCCGCACTCATTCAAACTCCTCAGATCCCTCAGGCATGCCCCCTGGTGCTGTCTCCCTCCCCCACTCGTCCATGCCGAAATCCCCTGGCCTCGACCATATGCATCCTTCTGGCCGCGTCGGCACCCCGCCCGCCCGAATCATTGAGCCCCGGTCCTCCAGCGCCCGCCCCAAACGACGACAAAAGAATGCCGATTTTGCCGGCACCAGCGGCGGCGTCATGGCCACGGTACCGCCGATCAGCGTCCTCATTGTCGAAGACAACCCGATCAACCTGAAGCTGCTGGAAGCCTTTGTCAAGCGTCTCAAGGTACGCTGGCAGACAGCCACAAACGGACGCGATGCCGTCAACAAGTGGCGCACCGGTGGTTTCCATTTGGTGCTCATGGATATTCAGCTTCCTGTCATGAACGGTCTCGAGGCCACGCGCGAGATTCGCCGACTGGAGCAAGTCAACTCGATTGGCGTCTTTTCGTCGGTACCCACGACGCCCCAAGAGGAGCTGGCCCTCGAGCTGGAAGACAAAGACCGACTAGATAATCTGCACCTGTTCAAAGGACCGGTTATCATCGTCGCTCTCACAGCCAGCTCGTTGCAAAGTGACAGACACGAAGCCCTTGCAGCCGGCTGCAACGACTTTTTAACAAAGGTGTGTACCAAGATTCAACGCTTGTTCTAAGTATATGCTAATTATATAGCCTGTCAACTTTGTCTGGCTTGAGCGAAAAGTCATGGAATGGGGCTGCATGCAGGCTCTCATCGATTTTGACGGCTGGCGCACGTGGAAAGATTTTGCCCTGGCCGAGGCGGAGGCCAACCACAAGACGGCCGCCGCCAGGAACAAGGCTAAGAAGTCTCGCTCCTCGCTGGCGACTGAAGTTTAATTCGCATCCAGGCATTTTGCAACTGGCTCATTGTCCATTTGCAAATGCTACTTTCATTGAGCTCCCAGGAGGACATGAGCTGTACGATTCAGGGAATTTGTGCTATTTGATTTTGAGGACATGTGAGATCTGGGCATCATTTTCTTCTTTTCCGCGTTTAATATCGGATTCTCTTTGTGTTTTCAAATTCATGTATATATTCATCTTCCATTTTGAGGCTTTTATAGCTTCGCCAAGGGCATGAAGAAATCGTCCGCTGCGCCATCTCGTTGCAGTACAATACAAGTTTCTCTGCGCGCGTGTTGCTGCACAACCAGAAAATGCATGAACCAGGAACCAATTGTGACAGAATGGAACGGTTCTTAGCTTGATTCTGCGCCTTGTCTGGCTGTAAGGAGAACTGGTTAATCGCGAACCATCTTTAATCCTCCTAAAGATGAGCTACAGCCACGATCTCGTGCTAGAACTCTCAAGCCATAGTTACGTTCCTCCACATGTTTTCGAAGTCTCCAGCTCAATACCATTTTTGAAATGAGAAAGATGAATCATAACTGAGCCAGCTCAACAATTTTTGCCTTCTTCAGAATTCTTTCTCATATTTCGTTATCAATGTACAAAGCCATAGGTGCGACTCTCAGAGTCTCGTTAGCGACACCTCCGGAAAATCAAAGTGCCGCGCCGCGTGTAGGATCCACCCCAGTAAATCTGGTCGAAAGCTCCAAACCAGAAATTCTCCTGCGCATCCCCAACCTGTCGTGTGTTCAGCCAGCAAACTCCAATTGAAGGGCCCTAACATGCCCTTACCCTCATAATCGTTCTTCTCCTTCTCTTCAATACCCTTGTTTTCCTTTAATAGCGTTTTTCCCCCTTCATAATGCCTCCTCGCGTCGGCTCCCGCGCGCCGATGGCCGCTGCCGACGCAGCAGCTCTCCTATCCTCTCCCACAGCCGCCCAGCAGACGTGTCGCTTCTCCACGACGCCGTGTCGCGAGAAGAGCAGCATGGCGCGCCGCAAGATGTTCCTCTGGATCAATGGCAGAAAGGGCCAGGAGCTCGCCCACAGCACCAAGCCCGCGACGCTGACGGGCACCCCGGGCATCGTGTTCCCCAACAACCCGCTCTTCCGCAGCGAGCCCGTCGTCAACGATTCCACCAGAAACCTCATCTACGACCGCGCCACCAAAGAAGGACAGGCGCTCAAGGCCATTGCTGCCGAGATGGGCCTGGATGTGCGCCGCGTGGCAGCCATCGTGAGGCTCAAGGAGGCGCAGAAGCAATGGGCAAGCTCGGTACGTTTTTCTTGCTCGGTTTTTTCACCCTTCTCCCCCAGCACACATCTACACGCTTGCATGATGAAATTACTTTTTAAAATTTTCGATTAGTCTTGAAGACATCAAAATGGTTAGACTTTTACGACTGACTGCAGCGAACTCCCATCACATTTCTCACGCGCACACTGTGATATGAAAAGCAGCTAACGCGCAACAGGGCAAGCAGCTCGCCACACCCTACGCCAAGGCTGTTCAAGGCGTCCTACCGAAATGGGGCTTCTGGCCCGGCGAGAAGAATGTGCCGTTTGAGCCCGTCAACGATATCCACGTGCACCGCTACACGATGCAGCAGCTCTTTGTGCCCGTCCCCGAGTCGACCGAGTTCACGCGCGAGGATGCCGCCACCACCTTTTACGACAACATGCTCTCGGTAGACAAGCGCTCTCCGCAGAGCGGTCTCATCGAGATGGAGCGCAAAAACGTTACCGGCAAGCAGTCGCGCAAGCAGAACTGGCGGGAGTTTCAGGAGGCAGAGCGCGACCGCGAGAACGAGTTTGCGGAGCGCCTGGCCGCCGAGCAGGCGGCGGACGAGGCGGCGACCACGAGGGTCAAGTCTGAGCGTTACGAGTTCCGCTTCCGTGAGATGAACGCGGATGATGTTGGCGCCGACGGCCGCTCGCCCAAGGGTCTAGGCTGGCGCTATGGTGCGCCACACATGGACCGCAAGCGTGGCATGATCAAGATTCCCAAGTCGATGCCGTAAATGATTACTGTGTCGTGTATTTGTATATAAAGGGGGCGGAAGTATTGTATATCAAAAATGTACAACACGTGAATGGATTCACGCAATATATTATTACTACTACTGGCATACGCAGAGTTGCCGTGACGCACTACTCAACATGGTGTTCAGCAGGTACAGGGTGTCTCTCCATGGCAAGGAAACATTGTTGTCGATTTGTCATACAATGGTTAAGCAACGCAACAACATCCAAAACAAAGCGTATCACGGCGAGTAAATCAGTCATTCGATGCTCCAATGCAGGCAATGCCTTGTTACGCGCTGGGTGCATTGTCTGCCAACGCCAATTGCACTTCTTGTGCTATGCATATTGCTCAACATGCCATCAACCCCAAGTTGGCTGTTCGACTTTGACACGCTCTCTTGGGCTTTTCAGGTACGCTGACGGGATATCAAAGTACCTGGCCATGGCCGCCAGCACCGCTTGCTGCCCGCCGAGTTTCTGCCTCGTCACCGTCGTCGTAGCGCCTTGGTCGAGAACAATGTAGTCGTTCTCTGGCCTTTTGTTGGATTCTCGAATGATAAGCTCGTCCTCCTGAATGCTGACCTGGCCGACACCCTTGACGGGCATGGTGGCGAATGGGCTCTGCGGGTTTACAGCGTGCGGTCCTTTCGACATCCAGGTGTGGATAAAGTCTTCCGTGTCAGTCCCTGCAGCCTTGTCTTGAAAGTAGAAGTAGTCTCGCCAGGTTCTCTCTGCGGCGGGGCTGTTCACGTTTGGAATCGAAACTTGCAGGTAATAGCCCTTGGTGTCGATGTCGCTGGCATCAGGACTGTCTGTCGTGCTGCGCAGCCGGAATTCCTTGCCCAAGATGCCACGGGCGACGGCTGCCGACAAATCACCTGAGCAAGGCAGAGGCAGTGGCTCGGCGAGCGAATATTTAGACAGTCCGACGTCGACCAGGTACTTCCTTTTGTCGCCGCCCGCCGTGACAAGAAGACAGAGGTGTGTGGGCCAGACGCTCGCCAGATCCCGTGGGCTCGTGTCTTGGGCGCCTTCGCGAATCAGCGCGGGGTCAAAGACGTGGCGAGCCTGCGCGGTGTCGACGGAGAAGCCAACGGCACGGAGCGCCTGCGCGAGGAGGGCGTTGACCTCGAGACAGTACCCGCCACGTTTGCCGGTGACCATCTTGTCGTAGGTGCCCGGCAGACGGATGGAGCAGACAGGCTGGGGCCCGCCGGGGACCTGGTAGTGGAGGTCTAGATTTTCATACGGGATCTTGCTGAGATGGGCTTTTGTGATGGAGGCGAGGGTGGCATAGTTGGGTTGAACGTTGGTGTCAGGATGCTCAATGCGTAGTAGATAGTTGGCGAGCTGGGTGTCGTCCAGACGGTCAGGCTGTGTCTGAGTAGCGGCCATGATGGGGGATGATATGATTGAAATCGAGAACTCAAGGAATAAACAGCCTGCGGTCGTCTACCCGGGGAAGAAAGTCCA
This sequence comes from Aphanocladium album, assembly GCA_029218145.1. Taxonomy (NCBI): domain Eukaryota; kingdom Fungi; phylum Ascomycota; class Sordariomycetes; order Hypocreales; genus Aphanocladium; species Aphanocladium album. The sequence continues at coordinate 8,277 of JARDXD010001317.1, forward strand.
TCAACATTGTTTTATACCTCGACTCATGGCTGTGCCCGTATGAGCATCTCCGCATCTCGTCTGCGAACCGATTCGGCGTGACGCGGCAGCTTGACTCATGCTCGCAGCAGAATGCCCGATGCAGTAATTCGACGGAGTTGATGTGCATGGCAAGGCCGCGCTAGCTGCTCGGCGAGAGAAACGGCGTGCGTTTGATAACCAATGCACCGATTCACAGACGAGGCTGAGAGACTGGTGCGTATTCGCTCTTTGGGTAGAGACGGCAGTGTGAATTCTCCCAAAAAGGACTAGCGTCGGGAGGAGCCACCCAGCAAAGGTTCGAGACCACCAGAGGCCCTTCTCAAGGGCCCGCCAGAGCAAGCTTTCAGGGCCAATAGGGCGCGGGCGTGGCAGTTGGTTTGGTGTGCCTTTTGAGCCTTGCTTTGCCTGGGCCAGGTGTTGGTGATGCCAGCTTCAGTCTGCCATGTCGAGCGAGAGAAAAAAATGCAGCGACGAAAAGAAATAATTCCATAAAAAGTAAAGGACATGAGAAAGCCAAGACGACTAAAAAAAAAGGCACGCAAAAAATTACCCGGCCTGCTGGTAGCACTGTTCTCTCATATTCATGCTACCAAGACAGCCTTAGCCAGCCTCGGGTTAGCGCCTCCTTGACGTCACAAGCTAGGAGGGCCCCTACGGAAATCAAGCTTTCCGGCTTGACTTGAGTGAAATGAGCCCATCGTCGGCGGCACTACCCAGATTTTTCTCGCGCACCCTCGCCCTCACTTGTTTGCTCGTCTTCTCTCAACCGCACACTCCCAAGAAGCCTCTTCTCGAAAGCCATCATCATCCTCGCCGCCGTTTGCCAGCGACTCGGTTCCCCTTTGCGCGCCTGTCTACTAGGTACCTAGCCAAGCTACGCTGCGTTTGTTTGTCCTTTGCTACTTTACATCCTCCCCCCACGCAAGACATTCACAAAAACACCGCCCGCCATGCTCAGCCGCCTCAACATGACCAAGGGCTACCTTGGCTTCGCCGTCGTCTACTTTTTCCTCTTCATCCTCGGCCTCGCCATCATTGGTCTCTACGCGACCGACGTCCAGCGCGCCCGCGAGCTGCACGCCCACCTCGACTCGAAATGGGTACGTATTTAACGCCGCCCATTCGCGCGCGCTTCTCCTCCCCTCCCCCCCAAGGAAACAAATCAAGCTAACATGTTGCCAACCAGGTCTTTGCCGTCATCGTCGGCTGTCTTTCTAGCTTCACCTGCCTTTTTTACCTTGTCCCCTTTGTCTTTCACGCCATGGGCTTCCTCGCGCCCATCTGGAACTTGGTCCTCTTCATCCTCAACATTACCCTCTTTGGTGTCTTTGCCAAGGTACGTTTTTGCCGTTCACGGTCCCCGTTCCTTCAACGCGCTCTTGCTAACAAAATACCCAGCTGTTCCTCCATGAAAAGGCTCACGGCAACGGTGCCATTATGCGCATGAAGAACGCCATCTGGGTCGATCTCGCCAGCGCCCTGCTCTGGTTCCTCGTCACCCTGGGCTCGGCGGCTTACTGGTGGAAGCACCGTGACGTCCGCACCCGCTTCACCGGCCGCGCTCGCGTCTAAACGTGCTTCCCATGTTGCGGTGTGCCGTGGTCGCGATCAGCTCAAAGAATCCGGCCTCGAGAGAAGCATACTGACTGGAACGCCGGCGCCTGCTGGCGCGATACCCTTTTGCAGAGCCACGCATGTTTCGAGATACCCTCTGTTACGACTGCAAATGTCATTTTATGAGCCCATTATTGATACCTATATTTAATACTAAATAATGCTAATGTTTACCTGTACTTTGTCATCTACCTTGACCCGTACAGTCCATGTTATTTGTCTGTTCATGCCTATCTTGCAGGCTCAAGCTTGCAAGCTTCAAGGCTGTCCAGCCCAAGTAAAATACTGCCCTCGCCCGCGTAGGCGACCCGGCATTGTGGTTCGTACAACGCCTATCCGCTCAACGCAAGTGCTCAAAGAGTATTGACCCAGGATTCGAGCTTGCGCCGTCTGGTCCGTCTACGCATTGCAGTGCCCAAGGTTATTGCCACAACTGAGGCTGACATTCGACAGGGCCGCGGTTGATGTGCTCATTACACAATGCCCACGTACCGCAACACGCACTGCTGCTGCGTCGTTCCAGATGCCATTTGATTTCAACTGCATTACGAGCCCATTGACTCGTATATTCCTCTTGCAGCGAAATGGGGGTCAGATCTTGATGGCCTTGATCAGCTTGTGCCATGGGACATGTCAACATCACGGAAACGGTTCTCTCACATAACCATTGTTCTCCTTCATACACCACCGAGTTGGAAAGAACATTCGTAATCCGAATCATCTTTTTTTCTCCCCGTCCGGTTTTTCATCTTCCTCCTGATGCCCCCGCAACCACGTCACCTACATCATATCTAGCGGGCGCTGTTCAGCCTCGTGAACTTTATCGACGAAAGATTACGCCCCAGGTAAAAGTCTTTTCCATTTATATTTCCACATCTCAGTCCCCTCCAACCTTCCATCTAGTCCTCAACATCAGAAACACAGCTACTCAATCCCATCTTTCAAACATCATCAACCATGCACTTCTTCACCACCACAGTCCTCGTCGTCGCCGCCGTCCTGGCCGCCGGACCGCCCGAGGCCACGCCCAACCAGGACGACCTCACCCCCCCCCCCCCCCCCCTC
>JARDXD010000398.1:0-10939 GCA_029218145.1 Aphanocladium album
GTATATAGTAAATAGAATTAATTATAGCTAATAAAATAATAGCGGGGATAATATAAGGTGTGTGTGGGCTATTTGCTAATAGTTCGTCTTTAGTAGCTTAAAGAACCTAGTTTAGAAGGTAGATATTGCATAATGGGGAATCTGTCCTGAAGGTCTTGGCCCAGCACCGGGAGGAATCCCTAGGGGAGGAAGATCAGCTTCTACTTGATTTAGCTTCTGTTAACATTTACGATTTAAGAAATCTCGGCTGCCTCTCAGGCAGGATATCCGCGTCAGGTCCCGGCAAGGATATCAATGTCGAGCTAACGCGGAATAGCATAGCTTATTCAACGTCCATCGTCATTGTGGTCCTGGTGTGGGTTAAAACGGGTGTGATGGGCCGGTCGCTACTGTGAATTCATTATAGCATGATGTTACGCCTTTTGAGGGTCTAATGTAGGGCCAACGTGCAATTCGCGCATGGATTCCAGAGAGATTCTGCTGAGGGATGCTGAGCCGATAAAGCTACGGTAGACAGCTCTGTGCGCCGTGTCGTTCTATGCTCTTTAAGAGCGTGCCACAATACCCAGTCTGCCGCCAATAGCGATAGCATTATACGATGCGAGATAATTTCTTATCCATTTAAAATGACATTAATGGAACAGTTGTATTTAAAATGTATTGTTTTGCTTAAACTAGTTACATAATACCTAGGCTCCCTCTATCTTCTAAAGTTTGTGTGCGCTACAGGTAATAGCTGAAAACAGTTAGTATTTGTAAACATTTCAGGGCTCGCTAATTTAAAGGTGCAAGATATAGGCACTATAAAGCTAGCTGTATAGCCCTCAGTGCCATGCCCAACCTAGATAGAGACAACGCGGGCAGCTATACCAATCTGTAGCCTCAAGAGAGACGAGCGGCAGCGAGAGGGCGATGGGGAGTGGGCATCACCACCCAACCCCTTTCTGTCATCTTCAGTCGACGTCTCAGCTATAATGAGCACTAGGGTCTAGATCATAGACTGTGTTATACTAGCATTATCGTTTGCTCATTTCAAGTCATATCACGGCACCTCAGCAGATGACGATCTAATATCGAGTTTGCCCCAAATCTACGCCTGGATTTTATAAGGTGGCCATGCCTTGGATTGCCCTCCCTGCTCAAACGGAACACGAGAGCATTTTGGACACAGTTTTAACGTTTTAAGAAAGAAAAAAAAGTTCATATTTCCCAATTATAGCCTGCATCTCTGCGGGTACCACTCCTTTCATTGCACCTTCTTTGCCCCAGTTAGCGACTACATAAAGAAAAAATGGCCCCGCGTTGCGTCAGCTCGCCACTTTCCACACAAGCCCCGCCGCCAAGTACCGAAAATTCCAGGACGATCCCAGATCGTCGCCCACATCCCGAAGCTAGGCTGTCGTCTACTTCATCTTTGCGCTGGTCAAAATTGTGTTGGTCAAATATGCGCTACTAAAGCTGATCCAAAACATAGCAATTGAGCATCCAGAAGCAGAGTGCAAAATACATGTGAACGCAACTCGAGGGTGCTGCTCGAAAGCCGACAAACCGGCCATGTCATGTCGTTGCCAAAGTTGTCGTCACTTGCCTGCCGATAACTGTTAATGACTCGCGCGGCACGGTGATTGCCCGCGCCTGGCCAACTCCAAATGTATCCCCAATGTATAATTTCGTGCTGGGGGTTTCGATAGAGATAGACTGCGTGGGGACGACGCATGAAACTTGGGGGCGGATGGATCACCACTTGCTGATAGATTGCCTGCTCTTGAGGCATCGCAACGCCACCCAGCTGGTAGTGCAAATTCCGTGGCTTCTGGGCTTGATTGGACAGCTGGTATCGTCCGGACATTCTAAAAAAAGCAACACCAGTAAATTGGCTGACGTGGACGTGTCTTTCATTGCCGCTTGAAGGCCATGTCACTTCCCGAAGGATGGCTGGCATGGGCCAGGTTCCTTAGCATCGTGCGTCGACGGACGCGCGTTTACTCAAACTCTATGTGCAAGTCTGAAGCCAACGGCGCCTTGTGTTCTCGACACGGTGTATAAGTAGCCGGGAAAGGAATCTGTTCTGGTCTGATCCAAGAATCACAAGTTCGAGACACTTCATCACCACAATTGTCCGATTCAATATACAATGAGTTTCATTCAACTTTTGACAATAGTTGCCGCAGCCACCGGGATTGCATATGCACACCCTGGCCATGACCTTAGCGCGGAGATTGCAGAGCGCCAAGTCTTTCTCCAGTCGGTGCGAAGAGCGACGCTTGCTCACTGCGCGGAGAAGCTCAAAGTTCGTGGTGTAGAGGCCAGTAACATTGCTCGACGCTCCGCTGCTGTTGAAAAAAAGCGTGCCGTCAAAGGCATCCGGCGCAGAGATGCCAACAGCGACATTTCTACCTCCCACAACAGCACTGACATGGGCTACACGGAGAACACATCCATTTCACAGCTCTTCTCCAGCAATGGCTCTTGTCTATTGACTCCCGAAGTAACACAAGGCCCCTACTGTATGTTTAATCACTCATGCACTTGCCTGTACTTCCGCGAACATATCCCAACCTAACCTGACACAGACGTTGGAGGTGAGTCTCTGCGACGAGACGTCACAGATTCGGAGCCTGGTATCGAAATCACGCTCGACTACCAAGTCATTAATGTTGACACATGTGAGCCCGTACCGGATGTGTACGTCGAGATCTGGCACTGCAACTCCACCGGTGTGTACTCAGGTGTCGTCGCCAACGGCAATGGCGACTCGTCGGACTCGTCCAACCTCAACAACAAGGCCCTGCGTGGGATCCAGGTTACCGACTCAAACGGCGTCGCTCAGTTTCAGTCCGTCTTTCCTGGTCACTATACAGGACGCGCCACTCACATCCACGTCATGGTGCACGCCAACGCGACGCTTTACGCCAACCAGACACTCGGCAACGAGGTCTACGCGAGCCACGTCGGCCAAGCCTTCTTCGACCAGGACCTCATCGCCGCCGCTGACGAGCTCGCACCGTACAGCGCCAACACCCAAACGCTCACGAGGAACTCGGCCGACAGTATCCTATCTCAGGAGTCTGGCGTCGAAGGTGTCGACCCGTTCATGAACTATGTTTACCTCGGCGAGGGCCTGGACGAGGGCCTGTTCGCGTGGCTGGCCTTTGGGATCAACACGACGTATTCCAGCGAGGTGACCCCAGCGGCGTTTGTGTACGAGTCTGGCGGTGTCGAGAATGCGAATGGAAACATGGGAGGTGGCCCCGGAGGCGGAAGCGGCAGTCCTCCTGGCAATGGTAGCGGAGGCCCTCCTGGAGGTGGAAACGGCACAGGACCTGGTGGTAGTGGTGGAACAGGTACGGCGCCTTCTGGAACTAGCTCTTCGGGTGGCACACAGACTGGAACGGCGGGAACTGGAACTCCCACTCTGAGCAGTCAGGGTGCTGTTGCTCGGACATCTGCCATCGGGCTTCTCGGTCTCATCCTTCTGATTGCCTTCCAGTAGTTCATCATTAAGTGAACCATACGGCGTTAGATTGATAGACACTCCGAAATGTTGTGCTAGGCTACACGTTTTCACAGGAAGGTGCACGAAGCCGTCCCAGATCATCAGGTTGACCCTTGTTCCACAATATTAATGTAGGACCAGAAAGTTAAACCCAACTAGCCAGTCAACAAACTACTTTTAAGTAAGATAGAAAATAAGAGCCTGATATAAGAATGAAATGTAGAGCAGCTTAATTGTTCAAGTATAAGCATTAATGTAGTGTCTGATATTTGAAGCCGGACGAATTCGTGCTATCAGTCTTGCCCATGTTCTTTCTGGGATGCTCTTCACTTCACCACTGCTGGTTCCAAATAGACACAATGCAGTGGTCACTACCTCAAATTTGCGTCTTAAAAACACTTGCAAACTTCGTTAGTCGGACTGGTTCAGCACCAGTGGGCAATAACCACATTTTTCAGTATCATCCAGGTTAGGAAAGAGGGTATAGCATGAATAGGGCTCATGACTGTTTATAAATTTGCGTTGTTTCGGTTCTATTCTAATTTGGTGTATTATATACCCGGTACTCGTCTTTCGCTCATGGAACAAATCGTTTCTAATGTCAAGTATAAAGCGCTGGGTTTGGAGGAATGCACGGCAGCAAGCCAAGCCGTTGTCATGGCTCGGCTGAACCTCCCTAAGACAAATTATTTGCTTCCAGTATCGCACGAGAAATAGTCGTTTTCAAAAAAGATGTACTAGCATGTTGCGGTAGCTTTGGACGCAGCTTTCGTAATGCTAGTTCTGCTGTTGCCTGGCATCTCAAGTCTCCGGCGTTTGTATTTGTGCATTCAATGGTATCTTTGGCTTTTTTCGGCCGCCAGATGCACAAGTCAAACCACATTGATACCGTAGAAGCGCATTGTACAGGCGTCAGATCCAACTTTGACGATTGATCTGATAAGGAGTAAGATGTGTGCGGCGCTGATTTAAGACGAGCACAACATCATACCTTGCCTGTTGTTGCAAGGTCAACTATGCCGCTGCTGAACGCTTGCTGGTTTCCAATTTATATAGCCATTATGCTGATAACGTCCGTAATTCTTCGAGAGCTTGTATAAATTGAGAATTTTGGATGCGTCGAAGAGGGCTAGCTGATTAAAGAGGTCAACAGAGGTAGAGTAGGCGGTGCGAAGGTTAAACATGGCGAAGTATGTGTATGCTCGGAAAGTGGCAATCTTAATAGCCACCATTCGTATATGGAACGCAAAAAAGAAAAAAAGAAAAGAAAAATAAATAAAAAACAATTAAAAAAACAGTACCACTTAGAGGTGGACCACTTGCTACTAGTTTATCTGACAAAGCATGTGTTAATCATAGGTTATCTTCTATGGCTTTTTCCTTGGCCAAGTTGCCATTCGGAAACGTGATACACTCCGGCAGCCTTTGTAACTAAATAGACTAGTTACTATCGACCCTCAAACGGCTCGATAGAGCTCTCTATATATTGCACTCGGTCCACTAATCATCTACAAATAGTTTCGGTTGAATATGCTACGCGCGATACTCCAGTAGTGGGATGGAGTGCGCTTCACAAGGCACACCTCGCCGCAACTTTAGTACATTAATAATTGTCCAACATATCGCCCTCATGCTGCTCCACAAACAACGAATATTGCTTCAATGCTGGCTCAAGCTTCCTGTCGCGCATATCTGAGTCAGAAGGCAGTAGAAGGCCGACCGAGTCTTGGTCCTCGAGCACGGATTAACATGCTTCTAATATGTTTGTCATTGAAAATGTAGGCAAATAGGGCATTGTCCATCGCCTTGAAAACAAGTGCTGGATTGGATAAGCAATAATTCCATTATCGGATACTGGACGTCGCGCAAAGACAGACTGTCAGTCTCGCTCTAAAAGGTATAAATTTTCATGCCAAGTCACAGACCAAGTCCTGGCGAGGCATAAAACCTAGGCAGGGTGGGGTATACGACCTAGCAAAATCCAGCGTGGGACTGACCCTCGAGGGTTTTTTGTCATGATGGCGGCCATATGGCGTATTCGCGTTCTGTGGCGTGCCTGCCGGAACTATTATCACTGTCGCTATATACTGTCTACATTTGATTTTGATTGGAGCTACAATGATTTAATTCAGGCATCAAGCTTTAAGTTCTGCCTCTTGTAGAACTGTAATGGCTGACAAAGCTGGCGGGGATCTAATTTGTTATGCCTGGCTCGACGATTGCGTCCGAGATGAGTTTTAGTGCGTATCTACAATACTATTCTTATATTCATATGACAAATAGAAAGACTGAATCAACTTCGAGGCCCGAAAACCGTAGTGGCATGACGAGACAGCCTTTATTCGCTTGCGATTGAAACCCAACTTTCCTCATGTAGTGTTTTACTGCTCGGTACCTCTCTACCTCACGCACGGTTTTACATACTCTGCCACATAATGCAAGTCACTCCTGTGACTTGCCAGCTAATATATTACACCCAACTCCTTACATGGCTCGTTTTAGCCGCATCACTCCGAGATTGCTTTATAGGCTCGCCACTCAACTCAACCGTGAACCCCACACACCTATGTAGCCATTTCCAAATTCTCAACGTCAATCTTTTGTGAGAGATTTGCTTCGCGACAGCCTGCCAGTTCAAATCGTAGTATAGCGCGGCATATAATCGCACTTGCAGTGTATCTGCCAAGGACCAGAGCAGCGTCTCGAACGGTGAAGAAAAGCAAGCTCGAGAGAATCAGAGTACCAAAGAGAATTTGAATAATGGTAACGAGGTTCAACAGCCAAGTCAGTCCATAAAACCACACATGCTCATTTCGCCATTCCAGGTCGCGCGGGGGCTGAAGCGCCGAAGGAGTGAATTCGCAAAGAATAAATTTGGGAACGACTCCGTCTGCTACATCATAGTCTTGCTTACGACGGACCTTAACACGTGAATGAAAGGCCGCGGTGCCGCCAAGATGTATTACAATGGCGAGAAAAGTCCACAGCGGCGGGAGGAGGGTGACGGTGGGAGCAAAGGCGACAATGGCATGAACACCGAGTTGATAGGCCAATGTGGCAACGTTGGCGACGGCAGCACCAGCCAGCACGTACTGGAAGGCAGATACGGCAGATTGTAAGGAAGCGTTCTTTCTGGTCCACCGAAAGACAGGTATGCTCAGTTCCGACTTGTCATGGTTTCCCTGAACAAACTTGGACAACACCTCCATGAACTGGTCGCTCTTGATTGCAGCAACAGCTGGACTCCCTGTGGCAAGCAATGTAGCGAGAAGAGGCCTCCTGAGACCCAAGATTGCCGTCTCGGCGGTCGTGCTGCCGACTGTCTGCATGACCAAAGGGGTGGACCCCAAGATAACAGCGCTGGCAGCCATGGTAGCTTTGCGATATTCCGACAGTTGACCGAGGACACAATTGATGAGATTGCCGGTTTGCTCGTAGCGCGTCGTATTGCCGCTGCCGCTACCTGTTTGGTAGGTTGCATATTCGCTTCGGCATGTGTTTTGGACTATTCCACGGATCAACGAGTGCCATGTCGAAAGAGGCTGGTCAAATTGGTGCGTAGGAAAAGCCTGCGCAAAAGAGATAGAAAGCGACAAAGTCGCTAGCCACGTATTAGAAGCCAACATTTAGACTGCTTCTCTTTGAAGCATGGTGTCATAAGTACCAGAAGAGTCGCAAAACTCTCGGCACAGAAGCCTGAAGAGGGAAATAATTAGACCAGAGATGCCAAACGGATTAATAAAAGATATTAGATATAGGATTTACCGCTTGACAAATGTCCATATTTCCAACTCCACCGTGGACTGGGGCAGATTTATGCCCGGACTAATGACCGCCTCTCTCGGAACCGATAGGGTGCGACGCCCCTGAAGAAACGCCGACGGGTATGCGCGCGGTGGGGAGGCAACAGGTCGACAGGCTACTCCATGTAGAGTACCAGCCAGAATTTCCCATACCGTCACGTTGACTGCACCTTAACGTGGGTGATTGGGGGGCGGCGTAGGGTGGGGGTACAACCTGATCTAGGTCTCTGTCTTGGCCACATGTGAACCGCGGCTTTCGACCAATTTGGTCCTATTTCGGGGACAGGGTGGCTCATGCTTGTGTCCGGCGGCGAGGCTCAATAGGGTATGCTCTGCGCGTACGAGGACATTCGGTAATGAGTACAAAGAAGGCATATCACTCAATACGACCCCTATTCAATCGGAGGCTAGCTGTTTTGCCACCGACTATTAATTGCGCCTGGTTCTGGTGGCCGACCTGGGAACAGGGATGAAGTAAAAATAAAGTACCAGAATAACAATACCGGTAAGAACGCCATCATTTAATGGAGTGCTTTATTACCAGTACGAAACCGCCCCGGTCGGGATGGCACAGCATTGGTCAGCACGCTGCAGGGACCACGCAGCCGGGCATATAACCGATGCCGTACATGGCCTTGAACTAGCGGGTTTATAAAGTGATATACCTGGTCTAGGCCGGATCGGTCTAAGTTATGTCGCCTAGCGCCGAGGCTGGAAGACCAAATGATAATCTTAAACTAGTATCGGGCGGCGAGGCTGACGAAGATGCAGCTCACAGACTGCCCTTCTCTGCTTCAAGGGTTTTACGCCCTCCAATTATCCTGATTCTCCTGCACCAAATTGCGCGCGTCCGAGTCATTTCGCGGTGTTCCATGCATCCAGGTTCATGTGGGCTTGTGGATAGCGATGCGGTCTTCAGCAAATAGTACCACGTGTCTTGTTAGCTATGGCACGGGTCTTTGTCATCCTCAAACTGGTCTTATCTCCAATGACAGTGGTACACCAAAGCAGGCGTCTAGTGCCAGTAAACAATGCGGTGCAGGAGGGGAAACACCGCAACGCTTACTTGATGTTGGAGATGCCCAAAAACGGCCCACCAGAATAAGCAGGATGGGTATGGAGCCGACAGCGAAATAAATGCCAGAATGGTACGAATGGGTATGTGTAAATTTATCGCCTCGGGGTATTGGATTAACCAAGAGTTACGAATCAACACCACTTAAAAATGCCAACAGTAAGAAATAGAAAATGAGTTTAGTTATCACTTTTATAATGTAGCGCAATGAAAATTAAATTTTAGAACGCTAGCCTCAAGAGAAAAACGATTATAGCTCCCGTTTGTAAGTGATCTGCCTGAAGTTGGAGAGTGCACCGGAATTCCCAACAACGGCTCACGGAACAGAATGGCACAATATGATACCCGCAAAGCAATACTTGTAGCTAGCTGACTGTACACTAATAATTATGAAGTTGGAATTTAGTGGACAGCATGGTAAGTATCGTTTGTGAGCTAGAATACTGAATCTTTCGCTGCGAGTCAACCTTGTATCCCAAAGTGTACCAAGGTTAAAGACTAGTGTCGCCGCAGCTACTTTGGAAAGTTTCATTTTGGCTCGTGATATATGGCACAAACAAGTAAAGTGGCCAGTTAGGGTCGTCACGGCTGACCTTTGCTAGCAATTTCCAGTCCTGCCCGCGCTTTTCGAAAACATCACTGTAAGTTCCAGTGCTCACAACGCCTGTGGTATTCGCCTTCCAGTCTACTCTCCAGTGCCAATACACGAAAGCCCTTTGGTAACCCTGTGGGCTAGCGCTTACCGGTGGCGCAGGAAAGTTTGGTATCGGCTCGTTAGAGATTTGGAAAAGGCCAACGGAGTGGCGCCACTGTGACAACGGGAACACTGAGTGTGCGTAGTCGTAGATGCCTCGGATACCCTTGTCGCCGGCTACTTTGGCATCGCGATTCGGGTCTAACATGTGTTCGTTAGTTCGTCTAGAAAGAGATGTCTAAGTGGTATTCGCGGTAGCTATACCAATGACACGAAATGTGCCTTCTGGCCAATAGAGAGAGGCATAAAGCTTGGAATTGTCGCAAGTGAGGTTGTTGTCAATGTAAGCCTGATGTAGGTTGATCTGCTCGAAGATGGAGAAGCGGTCGAGTGAGCTCAATGAGCCAAGAACAAGTAAGGGATGAAGAAGCAGCAGCTGCACTGCGAAGCGAAGAGAAGTCATTCCTACGTATTGCTGTGCGGCAGTAGCTCTGAACTTGTCTCATAACTTTTCCTTAAGAAGAGCTAACATTCTATATATTTAGTTGCACAATACTCAAAGTGGATTCGGGAACGCAAGCCTCTAAGCCTTGGCCTGACATTCGAAATGTCACTCGTGTATAGTATGAAACCCGCGCAAAGTTCACCGCTCCGCCTGATCCTACTGCAGATATCGTAGGAACTGGATGGCAAATGCAGTGGCAATCTCCACAAGGCCGACATGATGCTTGGTAACGCTCGGTCATCATAGCTCGAGGCGCCACTCTAGTAGCTGGACAGCATTTACCCACAGAAAAACGGCTTTAGCACACTGGTAAGAATTTATAAGCTATGGTGGATGCTACTGCAACTTTGTAACGGCGGTCTTTCGTAGTAGAGCATTTCTTCGCTCAAGATAAATATCCACTAAACGCTTCTGTCGCATCATTAGTGTAAGTTCCACGAAATATGGAAGCCTGTTCACTGTCACCAGAATTACTGCCCCACCAACAGCTCATTGCCAGCGATTGCGTCATGGCGCTGTTTCTCCATTTGTAATTGGCCTGTCCGGACTCTCCGTCTTCCCATTATGCAATGTATTCGACGTAGGAGCCTGTGGAATGAGGCGCTTACATGCCAAACCCCGCATTACAAAATGCAACCATCTCTCCTACATACTGTCTCATGGTTCTTCTAGCGGTGGCAAGTACGTACCCATGGATGCAAGTGCAGAGTCTCCACATCCTAGGTCCACAAACGGCGAAAAGGTGGCTTTGCTCAGCCTTACCAAGTCGTTGCAACGTGCCAAAGGGTCCCCCACTTCCGACTTGCTTCCCCACTGTGCCCCGAGATCCAAGCGCTATTGGTTGCCGACGTTCAGGACTTAACTTGTCTCCATGTTCTGGCTGGGCCAGCGCAGGGCTTGGGGCTGGCAGTCCTGCCTCGGCAACTGAACTTGCCACATTCGGAAGTATTTTTCATTTACCGTGCTGGAGCTAGAGTGGTTGAACAGGTGATTACAGCTGGCTTTCCATTCAGAAGGAACGGCGAACGTGGAAACACGACTTTTCTAGCATCCCCTGTCGCAAGGTAGCCCCAACGGCGAGGAGTAAAGCCGATTACAAACTGTCTCTTGAGCACGTTGCCGCACTCTCGAGCTATCCTCATTCTCGTATTGTAAAGGGAGTATACGTCTCATTGGAAACAGCCTTGCAACTTGGCACCCATAATCTGCGGTTGCAATAGTGGGATAGTTGCGCATAAGCCACTACGTCTCAGTTCGCCTTTTGCTACCAGTGGTTCGATTAGCAGTCACCACTCCTCTAACTCTAGCTTTGTTTTGGCGTTAATTCTCCAGGAAGGGCATTAACCCTGGATCTGGGGCGGTGAGT
>JARDXD010000691.1:0-10937 GCA_029218145.1 Aphanocladium album
CCCATGTCGCCAGTATGGGGCGCCGCCAGCGCGCAGACGCGCCTGTCTTGGCCCTCGGGGAATGGCGGTGCCCCGTCTCCCCCCCCTCTCTTTTTGCTCTTCCTTTTCACCAGATTCTTGTCATGGTCTCATGGTTTATAGTATGGCTCACTATGCGCCAGATATGGACGCAAAAAAAAAAGAAAACAAGGCAAGGCTGGCTATCAATTTGAAAAGCTGACCCCCTGCACTATAGTATTGCGACCCCCCCTAGCGCTCGGTGAGTGTCTAATGGGGTAATACCAGACGCTGGCCAGCGGCAACCGCAGCAAAAAATAGCAACACAACAAGATTACGACCTGCAAATTTTCCGTGTTTTTTATGGACTGTTTCCTTTTAGTCGAATTTAAACGAACGAAAAGCCACTGGGACATGTAAATGCCGCAATAAGGGCTGGCTGTTAGGCGCCTGTTTAGTGCGTGCGCCTTATGCACGGCCAGCGGGGGGTATGTGTGTGTGTGTGTGTGTGTGTGTGTGTGTGTGTGTGTGTGCTGCAAGACAGCCAACGCAGACCGAACAAGAAAAACTTCGTTAGCTACCAACAAAGACCACACCGGCACATCCGAATGCACACTTCTGGTTTGACAGGCGTGCTGTGTGACGCCCTCCGCACCAGCAGTTCCATGCCCTCCCATGGGAACTTTTGAAAGCTGCACCGTCCTCTCTATTGACTCACATGCACACACCAGTCACTCACTTCAAAGGCCCTGTCTCTTCTGCCTCAGCAGCTTCACAGCCTCGAGCAACAGCTACCAACACTGCCGATTGTCACAAAACGGCCTAGCTGAAAAGAGTGGGCGCACACCACCACCGTTGGGTCCAGGCTCTTTTCCTGCTCGCGCCGCAGTGGAGCTTGGCCCTTTCAAGTATACAGCGAGAGCACCACCAACAACCCAGGCATGGATCAGACCCAACCCCAGCCCGCCTCGGACGGTCCTATTTCCGCCTCAGCGGAGCGCCCGCACTAGCGCCCTGTCTTTTTTTCCTATTGTTGTTGGACTGTGAATGTAATGTGTGCGGGCGGAGTGAAAGTGGGCTGGCCCATCCTAGTTTATAATCAAAATGTCTAAAGCTAGCAAACGAAGCGCGCGAATCACAGATGGACCAAAGTATCTAAGGCGTGGCGCTTTTGGTCTAGCATCAACACAGGGAAAGAGAGCAAGAATAGCTATTGAGCTACAGGTCGGGTTAGGCGAGTCCGGCGTCAAATGTGCGGTCCGCCCCTCTTCCTCTGCAGCTAAGGATGATGATGGCTTTTGGAAGTGGTGGTGTGATGGATTGGAGTGCATACACCCAACCGAGCAACGCTCGCCCAACAGAGCACAAAGATGACCCATTTTCAGGTCGAAATGTACATCGTGGGCAAAGGAAACACAAGACAAACTCATCACGAAAGCGGCAGATGTTTCTTTCGACAAGGTCAAGTGTCATGTACCACCAACAAAGAACAACAAGCTAGTCCACGGCGTCGCACTTTGGTCGTACGGGCTGTGTGCGGTTGGCCCTTGGCGCCACCGTTCGGCGCGACGACGAACGAACCTTGAAGGGAGGAGGGGGTGGCCTTAAATGAGAAGATGCCAAATAGATCGACTTGTTCTAGCGTAGCTAGTGTAGCTTTGTGCTTTCCACTTTTGGGAAGCGGTGGTGTAAATCAGGGCTGGCCATGTAGTGTTGGACGGGCAGACGGCACGGAAGAAGCGATGCAGACACACACCGGATGGGAAACTTTGGCCGCCCGCTGCCACGATTCGTTAAAACAGGCAGAAAAGGCTACAGTAGCTTTCAGCGGCCGTTGCACTGCCTGCTCGGTAGCTTTCGAGGGCGGCACATGGGACGCACCAGACCAAGAGGCTACACTTGTCCTCCACCACGGTCACGACAGTGACATGCCCATGCTTACAATATATCGTTTCCTATAAATTATCGCACTGATGCATCAAGACTAAAATTGATAAAGGATTCTTTGGGCAAAAATGTATAGTCACAGCAGCCACTTCCGGGGGCTGGCTGGGCTTGAAGGGTGGGCTTGCTTGAATATACGACCGGCCCCCCCGCCGCCGCCACCAACCACGCTGGGCCAACATAACCGAAGGCTTTTTTTTAGAAGTCTCCTCTCTCTCTCTCTCTCTCTCTCTCTCTGTCTGTCTTGTCCACCATCGCCCCCCCGTCGAAATGATGGATCTTTTGCTCTAGTACAAGAAAGACAGACGCCACGCTGTGGGCGTCGTGCCAAAACATGTAACCGCGACGGCGCAAGGCTAATGCACGAAATCCCAAATTAAGATGACCAGGAAAGAGAAAAAAAGTCCTGGAAAGGATGAGGAGCCTTGCCGGTTCGGTCAGTTCTTCCGCGGTATTCCATCAGACGTCATGGAACCTTTCTTTTTGGACCGTTTGTGGCCTGGTGTGGTTGGGGAGCTGGCAGCCTTCAACAATCGGCTTGCCGAATCCATCCCTGAGGCGGGGGAGGGGGGAACCTTTGAGGCAAGCTGAAAATCGAGACTCGAAGAATGTTTTCTTGGACGAATAAAAGGCGAGTATTATTATCTGCGGATGGGAGCTTGCCCAATAACTGCCTGTCTTGACCGTTTTTTTATGCATGTAACCTGCAGCGAGTTGCTGTCGAGCGGTGGCGTGTGCGTGGTGTGTGTGTGTGCGCGTTGTCGTCTCTTTTCGCAGCGCTCTCTCGTCGCTGTCTCGGGTAGCTTCTAGTCTTTTTTTCCCCCAACGAACCGGATGTATTCCGCTGCCCTTTACTGTGATGCGTTGCAAAGAAAATGTCTCTTTGTTTTTTCCCATCGTGTAGATTGAACGTTTCAGTGGACAGAAAAGGGAACAAGACTCTTCCGAGGATTGTATTTCCGGTAGACAACACATGACTACTGACCCGACGATTGTATTTCCGATGCACACAAGGACGCATCAGAGCAGGTGCCTTATCCGATGCAGTCAGTCCCTCTCTCCAACCATCACGACGCTGGCGAGCTTGTAGTCCCAACTGTTTGTTGAGTGCGATATTGACAAACGTTTTTGCATGCAGAAAGTTGGAACCATGGAATGGATTGTTTTCATAGACGTAATCGACTCGCTTTAATCTAAAGGCCTATCATCAGCCTGTATCTAACGGCGTTTCTCGAAATAAAGATAATACTAAAAAATAAACGGCAAGCGGCTCTATCCAACTTCTATCCCAGCCATGCCAAGCCAGAATTCTAGCTTCGACCCCCGACGATTAGTAAAAACAGCTTTGCAACGTAATAAAGTAAGTAATGTAAAGAATGCATCCGATGCGCCTGTACGTGTTCCCATCCATTTGTAAGACTTTTGATCGGGAATTAAAAACAACCCAAACACCGCATGTGCCAACCTCTATTCACAGATTCTCTCCTGGTGGGTTATCTGGCTCGACCTCTAGTACTTTGCCGAATAGCGTGCCGTCGGCGAGTACGGCATGTCGTAGGCCGTCGACTGGCCGTAGGGGTCGTCCACGTACATGGTCGCGCGGCGGTCCTCCTCGGGCAGAAGCTCCTTGACTTCCCAGTTGTTCATGCGGGTGCCCACAGAGAATTCTAGGTCCTCCTTGGTGATTGAGTCCCAGTACTGCATTGTGTTAGTGATCAAGTCATTCTTGTCCTGTCTCGGATGGGGGAAACAAACCTTGTACACCATCATGACGCCGAGAAGGTTGCAGACGGTGGCAAAGAACAGGCCGTCTAGGTAGTGGCTGATGGCGCGGCACAGCTTGTCGGAGAAGGCGTACAGCATCACTTGGCCAATGACAAAGAAGAAGACGCCAAAGGCAATATCACCTAGGGGCCAGCGGTCCTGCAGGGTGCGTGTGACTAGGAGCACCTGCATCACGACGTAGACAAACAGCTGGATGGCGTTGAGCAGGTAGAGGACGACAAACAGGCCGACGGTGTTGGTGGGCGACAGGCCGGCCCAGCTCTTGAAGGTGCCGATGGAGACGAGAAAGGTAATGACAAAGGCCACCAGCGAGCAGGCCCGCAGCAGCCATACCGACAGCGGCGTGCCGTCCTCGTACAGCTGGAAGCCGACGAAGCCGTTGATGAGCAGGCAGGTGACGAGGGCGCTGGTGAGGCCACTCTGGATGGCGACAAAGTACGGATACGGGCCGGAGCCGGGGGGCACGACGCCGGCGTCGACAATGAGCGAGAAGAAGGTGAGCAGTATGTAAATGTAGAAAAAGGTGAGAATCTCGCGGCGGCCGACAGCGGTAAACTTGGAGCGGACGTGCAGAATCATGACGACGGTCATGAAGAGCGCAAAAATGTGCGTGGCGGCGGCGGCGCCCTCAAAGATGATGGTGTTGGCCAGCTCAATGTTGCGCGCGTAGCACGAAGGCTCGATGCCGACGTGGTTGACGCCGGACAGCATGGGGCCGACGGACGCGCACAGCGGCAGCGGCGCATTCTCGCAGATGGAGGTGAAGTCGCCAAAGCCCGACATGATGGGCGATTTGGTCAATGTACGCTTTTGTCGGATATCGAGTCTGGACGTCAAAAGTCGGAAAGAGAGGGAGTGAGAGATACGCAAGAGGTTGGTGGTTTTCTTTTGCC
The DNA here is from genome assembly GCA_029218145.1 of Aphanocladium album. Taxonomy (NCBI): domain Eukaryota; kingdom Fungi; phylum Ascomycota; class Sordariomycetes; order Hypocreales; genus Aphanocladium; species Aphanocladium album. The sequence continues at coordinate 4,620 of JARDXD010000691.1, forward strand.
CCCGTGGCAGTCTCCTCAAAAGTGTCTCAGAAGAATATCGTCGGCGAGGTGCTGATGCGCTGGCAAGGAAACACGGTCGTTCGCGTTCGGGGAGCCGGGGTCGCGGCGCTCGTCGAGAGGCGCCTAAGAAACCCTCAAGATGGAAGCCAAAAAGCTGGTATCGGACACCCTTGAGCCCTACAAGGTCGATAAAACTTCCGTCGAACGGCTAGATCGATGGCCTTTCTCTGTCGTTGCGGTGGAATGCGGAGTCTGCGGCTCAAAAAGAGTGCGAGGAAAACGAGTGGATGGAGCGGTGGAAAATGAAGAATCGGTACAGTAAGCGAGTGGTTGTTCCGGATGATCGTAAGGAAGAAAAAAAAAGGAAAGCAGTTAAGTTCTCCCCTTGCGCGCGCGTCGAATGAAATCTCCCTGGGTATATGTTTTTGGGCGTCGTGATGCAAACCAAGGGGTGGAAATGAATATGAGGTGGCGTGTGCAGAAGGGACAAAAAGCAAATGGTAGCAGAAAAGTGGAGCTGCGCCCTGGGCCTACCATCAGATCATGAGCAGTGGCCGCAGCAGCACCAGTAAAGACAAAAGTGGTTGCCAGGGTGGCGCTGCAACTTACTGCACAGCAGCACAATTAGCGTACACGACACTGCTATTTCGGGCACGGTCTGAGCCACCAATCTCGGTCTACTCTCACCATGCCCGACAATCTGAGCGAAAGTATTTAATCTGAACTAATAGGCCTTGAAAATTTAATCCTGCCTCATGATATGGAGCCGCTTCATCCTCGTGCTCCTTCATCCTGCACTCCAGTGATACGAGTGGCCAAGCCCCAGAGCCCGCCTCGTATTCGCCCAGACCACTTCCTCTGCTACGTCACTGCCCCACTGCCCAAGCTGACAATCCAACACATTATCGAAACGAAACCAGTGTACATCAAGTAAAAGTTGTATTGGTATTGATACATCTATTCATGCTTTCTTCATGCGACCGCTCTCATCCTCTTCCGTCTCTGTCGTCACCGTCTCTCTCACACTGATTGTGTCGAAATGATCTTGTCGTCTGGGCCGAGCAATGAGGTGAATTGTAGTGCTTCCTAACAAGACCGATGAACCAGCCTCAAGATGCCAAAAAAAAGTAATATAAAACAAAAACAAATCCTCCAGCAGCGCGTGCCCGCCTGCTGGTCGTGTCTGTACCGGTAGCCCTTCGTCACTAATCACATCATGCGTACCGGTATCATGTCTTGACCAACGCCATTAGCTAATGCTATCCATGCCATGCAATGCAACTTCTAAAAAAACAATGCTGCAATGATTTCCTGCGCCAAAAGTCCAAAAGCAAAAGTATAAAACTGCAAATCAAAACAAAACTAGCTGATATCTTGGTACAATGCTGCAAAGACTGCTTTCCGTACAGTCTCGCTATGCTAGAAAAAAGTGATTGGTATGCATCAAACAAATGCAGACATCGAAGAAGCAGGCCACATCTAAGGGTACACGCCCTGATGACGGCTCTGCGGTGGCAGCTGTTGCTGCTGCCTGTTGTACAGGACAAACTCGGGCACAACGCCAGTGCGGACGTCGTTGCGTCGGCCCAGAGGCTGGTAGTGAATCTGGTTGGGGTGAATGGGGACCGAAAGGTGATACTGATCCAGCGACGTTGATGCGGGGTGAAGCAGCCTGTTGACGTGTCGGATGGGCTTGTACGGGCTGGAACGCTGTTGCAGGTAGATGCTGGGCGAGTTGGCCAGCGGAGTCAGCGCGAGCGGCGTGTGCATCGCCGACCCGGCTCCGTAAGCCTCTGCCATCGGAGACGAGGTGTACTGGACCAGGTTGCCGGGGCTGCGTCGTTTGCTTGGAGTGCCCAGGTTGACTGGCGGGTGGACGATTGTGGCCGAGGCGGGGTACGCCGGCGTTATGGTTGCTGTCGGCATCATCTGCTGCTGCTGCTGAGGCAGCTGAGGCAGTAGGCTGGTCGGTTGCTGGTACACGGTAGACATGGCACGGACACCAAGCTGGAGCGGTGGCAGCGGCATGTTGGAGCCGGGAGCATAGGCAGGGCCAGCGTGCACATACGGTGCGCCAGCGGGCTGGGCCTGGCTAGTCACAACACTGAGCTGAGGAACAGTTGCACGAGCATCCATTACGGGGTTCGGTCGAACAGTGTTGCTGGGGACCATGTTGGGTGCCATTTGCGGAGGCATCTGTCTCTTGGCAGGATGGTCGGCCGAATCATACTCGGGGCTTCTCTTGCGGGAGACGGCAAGGCGAACAGGCTTCGATGCCAGTGGCGAAACGGCGTTTGCTTGGTAAGTGTGCCAGTCCTGCGAGTGAGTCGAGGTGGGAGAGAATGTCTTGGCGGTGGTAGGAGTGTAAGGAGGCAGGTCTGGCGCCAATGGCAGCATGTTGGCCTTGGGTGACGAGGTCGGCGAGTTGAACATGGCCGCGTTGGCAGCCAGGTGAAGGGGGGAGGCCGGCTGTCTCATGGCGCGGTCGTAGTACTCATGGAAGCAGGCGAGCTTGGTCAGCCACATCTCCCACTCCTCCTTGGAAGCCAACAGGTTGTAACGCATGTTGCTGAGAAATTCCACCTCCATGACGTGAATTTCCTGGACGGCAAAGCACGACACTTCGGCCCAGGTCTTATTTGTATATGTGTTATCGTCGAGGACTAGAAAGATTAGCAAGTTGTTTGAGAGTGCACGCAAACGGACAACTTACACTTGTTGCCCAACATGAGGGCAACGGTCAGGAGTCGATATTCGCTCCCAGCACGGCCCTTGATTTGTGGCGTCGACATCTTCAAACGGTAGATGAAGAGGAGAGCCAGCAGAATGACGTTTTGCGTCACCTGTGTCGTCTGGAGCACGTTCAATACCCATTTGCGGAACTGATCGTAAGGCTTGGCCAGCGATGATAATCGGGGTAGCGTTGCTGTGGGGGGGATGGAGCGAATGGACTCTGCATTTTTGAGGTCATCTACTGACTGAAACCAGAAAAGGCATGTCATCTGAGTCTTGTTAGCAATCGCACATATACAATACCATATCAAGGAAGCATACCTGAGCGGCAAAATCTGCCAGGTTGCCTCCAGTGGGGCTAATGCATTTTGGTATTTGGAGGCTGTGAAAGATGAGGGTATCCGAGTTTCGTCTCGCGCGGCTCTCCTGGGAGGGCATCATGGAATCCGAAGTCGGTGTGGGCGGGCGTGCCGAGTAGCGAGAGTCTTTCGGCATCTGCTGTGATGTGCTTGGGACGTCGTATCGGGCCTGCTGGGGCTGCGAGAGAGCCTGTTGCTGCACTGGCTGCTGGACGGGCTGGAGAGGATAGCGGAGATACTGAAGATTTCTGGAATCGGCTACCACGGGCTTGGGCCTGTTTTGTTGAGCAACAGCAGCAGGATAGTTGTGTGCGGCATGGTTGTCGTAGGCGGCGTAGGAGGGCTGGTAGGTGGCACTCATGTCGTCTGCTGGAGGTCGAGAGTGGACTTGAGATGCCACAGGACCGTGGTCGGAGGAGGATATGTTCAGGTCGAGGGAGGCGGCGGAGTGTGCATATGCGCAAGAGCCGGGTTGACGAGAGGATGCGAGCGTGGGAAATGGGTGATGCGAAGCTGTCGTCAACACTTGAGCAGGCATAGAGAGGCGAGTTGGGAGGGTGAGAGAGTGATGGTGAGGTCGAGGAGGGTGGAATCAGCAGCGGGCTGACATGCGTTGGCTCGTTTGCCCGTTTGTATCTTGGGCTGTGGCAGGTGAGGTGAATCGCGGCACCGGAAAAGAGGCGAGGAGTGAAGTTGCAGAGTATGCAAACGTCGAGTGTAAGTGACGGTCAAGTCAGGCGTTTGTAGGGCGAGAGGTGGAAGTAATTGCGGAAGTCGGGTGGGCGAATTGACGGTCGTGGTATAAGCATGCGGAAAGGTGTCGAGGCGGGCAGGCTTTTTATTAGACCGGGCACGAAAGGAACAGTGTGTCTGCGGCGGTCTGCTGGTGAAGAGCTGATCGTGGGGACAGAAAGAGACGGGAGATGTAGAGAGAAACAAAACAAGGGAACGAGGCAAAAAGGGCAGAGAAGCCTTTTGGGGAGACGGATGAGGTGTGCAACAAGTCAAGTGCAAGTGGGCAAAGCCATGACGGAGACGAGGGTCGAAAATGGAGCCAGCAGGATGGGACAAGTCGTAACGACAAAGTTCCTATTCTGGTGCAAGCGTGGTGTGGTGAATGATGACTGGCCCGAGGAACAAGGACGGTCCCGCGAGACGCAACAAAAAAAAAGGCAGACAGAGAGAAGAAACTGGAGAGTGACGAGCCGGGGTGGGCTCCAAGAGGCTCCGGTCGCGAAGCTGATGAGCAGAGAGTTTGAGGAGGGTCTCGGAGGAGTAATGGCGGATAAATACTTCTCGACGTCCCAACTGTCCGGAACCCCAATCCAGAAGTTGTCCGTGGTGGAATACAGCGAAGCCATATCCCGCCGTGTCCGTGTCTGTTTTGGAGCCGTCGCTGAAAACTACGTAGCCCGCGAGTCGCCCGGCGAGCCACTGCTCGAATTCTGTTACCGCCTTGTCTTTGGCGAGCCTCTCTGCAGGCGCTTCTACTTGTATGTTGTCAGAGAACCTCTGTGGGATGAGTCCTGGTCGCTCAATCTTGGAAGTGCGGGATGCGGTCCGCAGGAGCCTTGAGTGCCTGAGTGCCATTCGTTCTGCGATGAGTGGTTTCTCATTTAGCTCGATTTCTCTCTGCGACTGCCGCAGCCGTTTGCTGATTGGGTGTGCTTTGTCCAGTGTAGCATAGCGGACCGCGATGCGTTCCTGGATATGTCGGAGGAGGACGCTCGCGGGCGGGATACCGGCTTCTTTCCAGAGAAACTCTAGTGGCGTTGTCTTCCACATGGGTAGGATCATCTTACATGCGAGGTTCAGCACACGCTGTATCTTGCCTAGGTTCGTTTTCGAGATGTGGTTTCTTTTGAAGTGTAAGCTGCCTGTATCCAAACCAGGTAGCCACGCATCCAATCCATGGAATAGGGTTGGCATAGCCACGGCCCATGCTGCACGGCGGGCGGCTGTTGCTGCCATGCCTCGCACGGTATTGTTCATGGCTCGGAGGTGATTGATCACCCTGCGAGCTTTCTGCGTCCACTCGTTCACGTGGTGGTTAAAGGTGAGTTTCTTGTCGAGCCAGATGCCGAGCCATCGCATAGATGTGGATGCGCGTATCTCCTTGTCGCCATGGTAGATGACGGGGGATAGGCTGTGATCTGCCCTGCGTCTAGAAAAGTGCATAATTTCTGTCTTTTCCGGGTCAAAGTGGATGGCCTCGCCTCTTTCCCAGGTCTCCATGGCCGCGATTGCCTCATTTGCTTGCCTCGCTGTGTCCTCCAGCGAGTCGCCGATGCAGAGCATTGCCGTGTCGTCTGCGTATCCGTATCTCTGGGAGGCTCCCGAGAGGAAGTAGATTGCGGCTGTGATCAGGATATACAGTATCGGGGAGATCGGAGAGCCCTGCGGCAGGCCACATCGCAGTCTCGCGCTTGGTGTGGTGGTGTCTTGGAAACGCACGCTGGCTAACCTATCGAGCAGGAAGCTGGCTATCCAACGAATCAAGAAATCCGGCCATCCCTGTTGTCGTAGGCAAAGGATCATGCGGTTGCGCAGGATTGCGTCGAACGCACCCATCACGTCTTCTGTGACTAGTGTCGCTACCTTGCCAGCGGCGAGTGCCTTTTCGGTGTCGTAGATCAGGGAAGCTACGATGTCTACGGCGGACCGCTTCGGCAGTGCTCCAGCTTGGTTCGGATGAAGGATGCCACATTTGATGGCAGCGTATGCCATTCTTCTTGCAATTATCCGTTCTAACCCTTTGCTTAGGCAGGACAGGAGTGATATCGGGCGCCATGAGGACACATCACTGAGGTTTCTCTTGTTCAACTTCGGGATCATGACAACCTCCGCCGTCTTGAAGACGCCGGGATGGTGACCGAGCCGTAGGCAGGCATTATACAGTGTCGTGACTGGTCGGGCGATGTGTGGCCAGGCTGCCTGTAGCATCCTGGTCGTAATCCCGTCCGAGCCAGGCGTTGTGTTCCCGGTGTGTAGGACAGCCTTCTCGACCTCTTTGGTCGGGATGATTCTTGCAAATGGTATTCCCTTGGGGGGGCTAAAGGCTGGTTGCCATCCATCGGCGATGTCGTCTGACGCGTCGCGCCGTTCCAGTTTCTCTTTCCGCAGCGCCATGGCTTTCTCTACATCGGTAGAGTAGGTTATGTCGCCCACCTGGATCGGCGGGGGCTGGCTTCGTTGTCTCGGTTTCATTCATCTGGTGAGTTTGTAG
>JARDXD010000741.1:0-67030 GCA_029218145.1 Aphanocladium album
ATGTAATAGAAAATATAACCGCGATAAACACTATAGCTGCGATAGGAAATATACTGGTGGTAGAAAACACACCTATTAGAAAATATAACTTATAGAAAATATAACTTATAGAAAATATAACTATGATGGAAGATATTACTGTGATAGAAAATAACTACGAAAACAACTATAGCTATGATCGAAACAATAAGCATAATAGAAATTATTAATATAATAGAAAATATGATTACGTTGGTCTTCTTTAGTAGTAATGTGGTGCTGCTGTCAACGAGGCGAAATTAATAGCACCAGGCAAGTTCTGAGGTCGTGATCTAAACATGCCTCTTAATTCTGTTCTCCATAAAAAAAAGGTATCCTTAGAACCTCTTGCCGCTATTGTAGAAGAAAGGACCTTTCTTCCGCCATCAACTCGTGCATAAAGGCTGGTGCTCGGGCTCTGGTATAAGCTCTTGCTCGGAAACGGGCTTCTGGTGGGCATAGCCCTGATGCAATAAAGATGATTGGCTGGTGCTTGGAGAAGGCGTTTGACTTTGCTTCCGTGCTGGTGTTTAGGCTTAGGTTTTCTATCTTCTGGTGCCTCATTTTTGATGGGCTTCTGGCCGGCGCGCAGATCTTTGATGCAATTGCTACCATTTGGGGGAGTGTGTGATGATGTATCAGCAAGGCTTCCACTAGAGTAGCTGTAGCTGGGGCCTGACAAGCTGCATGCTGGCCATGCCGTCAGGTACAGAGCAGCTGGTTGGGGGGAGACTACCATTCAGTGTGTTGAGAAGCGCGATTTTAAGATGCAGATTGAAAATCGAGAAAAATGTTGTTCGCGTTGTAATGAGCGATGCCCCCCTTCAAGCGTCTTGTAGGATTGCTGCTGGTTTTCAATAGACGCTGAAATCTTGAATCTCGAGGTGTAACACCTGATTGGCTTGCTGCGATGGAGGGGCATCTGGAGGAGCTTTGGCGGGGTGGACTACCAGTTATTTTCCTCAATCTCAAACAACGCCGACGAGAGTTTCCTTCTTGAGATAACATCTCATAAGCGTCACATATTTCATCAAAAAAGGTATTGCCCATCATGTTGATCCAAGAGAGCCACGTCGATGTCAAGACGGCAGCCAATGGCAAAGAGAGCACCATGCGTACGACCCCTCCCCCCACCATGCCAGCTCACCTCCTAACGGCGCATCAGGCATCTTTGTCTTTCACCCGGTCATTCCTGGGTTTCCGAATGCGTAGGGGCTTGTTGATCCAACATGAATTCGACAGCCGAGCTAATGCTGCCACCAGTCGCTTCCCTGGCGTCTGCCTCTTTAGCGAAATCTATCAAGGTCAGCCGGCGATCCCGCGATTAGTCTCTCATCAGGCAAAGCGATGCTGATTATGACGGAATATAGTCACCGGTCCTGTTGCACGATTCGCTCGCCAGATTGCCGGTCACGGCTACATTGTTGCTGCGCCATCGTCCTACCACGACTTTACCGGCCCGGAGCCGCTCAAGTATGACGCCGCCGATACCGACAAGGGCAACCAGTACAAGATCCAAAAGGTAGTAGAGGATGACGCGCCTTCACCCTTGAGCCGCTGCTAATGAAATTTTTTTGATCACAAGACTCTTGAATCGTACGATGCCGACTCGTATGCGACCGTCGACCACCTTCTCAGCCTGCCCACCTGCACCGGCCTCATCGGCGCCACCGGCATGTGTCTAGGCGGCCATCTCGCTGTTCGCGCGGCCGTACGTCCTACGCCCCCAAATGCAATTTCCTTTTTTCTTTTACCCCTCAGCTCATCTGACATCTCCAGCTCGATCCTCGCATCACCGCCTGCGTCTCCTACTTTGCCACCGACATCCACAGCCGCACGCTCGGCCCCTACGAGGCCGCCAACACCTCCGCCGAGGCGCCGCCCAACAGCATCCACACGCTCGACCAGTTTGACAAGTTCAAGGGCGAGGTTGCCATGATCTTTGGCGTCAAGGACACACACGTGCCGGACGCAGGACGCGACCTCATCCGCGGCAAGATGCGCGAGGCCGGCGTCGTCGCCAGCTTCCACGAGTTCGCGTGGGCCCAGCACGCCTTCATCCGCGACGAGCTGAGCAAGGGCCGCTACGACCCGGCCGTGACCAAGGTTTGCTTCGAGGTCCTGCTCGAGGTCTTTGGGCGGGTACTCAAGACGGATCTCGGCGTCAAGGGCAGCGTGCCCGCCGTCGAGCACGACTGCTAGTCTACGGCTACGGGTCACTACCATAGCTGAGACTAGGAAGAAAAACGATATGGAGGAAATTGATGCTATTAATTCAATGACTCTATTTCTTAACAAGAATTTTTCTCACTTTCGGCCCCAGTATTTCGCCTACGGTCTGCTCTTCCGCTTGTGGCTGGCTGCTCTCTTCCTGAGAAGCAAACGTTGTCCTGGAGATTTGAGCTTGATAATCAGTAATGCGCTGCTGGATCTGATTAAAAGCCATGTTCGCCACTTCAAATTCCTTGGAGCTGTCCACAACTGTGTGTAGCGTAGGTAGAAAAGGCGCAGTTGGGAGATTCATTTCGAGCGATGGATCGTCCATGGCCTTGACCACTTGCTTGTAAGAAGAAAGAGCTTCGTTCATGAGCGGTCTCAAATCTCGATCCAGATGGGAAACTGCCAAGTAGCATCCGAGATGGATTTCGTACATGCGCTCGAGCTGGTCATCCACGGGTGCGTCCTTTTGGCGCTTTTGAATCGATTTGGAAAATCGTGCTTGTGCAATTCTTTGCCATTCCTCGTCCATCAGGTCCTTCCCCGTTTCCAAGTCGTCGGTATCGTCCGTCGAGTCGTTCTTGGCAAAAGCGCTGGTGACATTTTCGCAGTGCACAATGTACTCGAGAAATTCTCGGGTGTACGAATCGAGGTAGTTCCACCAGAATAGCTTCTTGCACTTCGAGGCGCCGTTGCGGAGGACGATGTATGTGGCGTCGCTCACGCTTATCTTGAAGTCGGGAACAGGAACCAGAGCACCGCCTGCTTCTTCCGCCCCAATTCCCTGCATGTTTGAGTCGTCGGCCGTCTCGGGTGTGGAAGAAATCGCTGTCATAGATACCATCCTGAGCGGTGCAAAAGATGTTTGATGACAAAAGGGATTGCTAGAGACTCCACACGTGAAATCTTTATGCCAAGAATAGAATTTTCAATCTATTACAGCTGGTTTCGCGGAGCGTGCAAACGGGCGCGTGGCGATGGGCCGGCAGAGCTGACTTGCCAGTTCACATTACCTTGCCCTACAGACCTATGAAAGATATCACACGGATAATTCATTTTTTATTTGTCTGAACTTTTGACTATTCTCACGGTTGATCCCGAGATGCCCAATATTGTAGTGTTCGCCCTCATGGTTGCCTAGTTCTGCGATTGTGTCGAGGAGACAACGTAAAAGACTCGATCCACAACTGACCAGCTTTGCCATCGCACCCTAGCCCAAGCATGGTATGAGCTCCACGAATTTGCAGGGTGAGGACATACGGCCAAAATATCACCAAGCTCTGCCATTTCTTCCTCTGTAAATCTAACTGGAGGAGAAGAGGTGCTGGTAGTTGCTTCGCTTTCGAAGTCTTCTTCTCGAATTTCGATTGACGGCTCAGGCATGATAGTTTCTGTCTGCCTCGAAATGGAAGCAGTCTCTGCTGGTGCGGAACTGCTATTCTCAGAGCGCAAGTCTGGCTCTTGTTCGCATTCCTCCTGAATCTCTTCCTTTGGTGCCGGCGACCCTTGCTCCGACTCCGACTCCGACGCCGTTATCTCATTGATATCAGTATCATGACACCCCGCGTCGCTGTCTTCAGAGTCTTCGCCTTGGGGGGTGAGACAAGTCACGACTTTTTTCAGATTGGTTCTTCGGAACACGTGTATTCCAAGGTTTGTGATACTCTCGCTGTCGCTGCCCTTGTCGGTACAATTATCTGCCTCGTCGTTGTCATTTCCATCAGATGAGATGCGTTCCTATGGTCTCAGTGTTGGTGTCGAGAATCGAGTAATTGGCTCATCTTCAAGTACCTTGTTATCATCGCTGTCGCTCTCCATGCCAAATTCAGCATCTAAATTCGTTTTCTCCCAGCCACTGCAGCGTCGGGCGAATAGCGGTCTAACGGGAGGAGCGTCAGAGTCAAATTCAAAACCAGGGTCTGCAACCTCGAGACTGCTGCCGTCTCGAGTTAACTCAGTCGATAGGTCAGCCGCGGGCTCATCAGAGTCGAGTTCAGATTCAGAGCCAGAGTCATGGTCAGAGTGCCGAACAAGGAGACTGTCGTTTCGAGTCGTCTCAGGCTGCGAGCGGGTTCGGGGGATAGGCCGGACAAAGAGACTGCGTCCGCTTCGAACCGGTTGAGGAGGAGACGACCTCAAAAGGTTACCAACTGCTTCAGCGCTCGTTATCAGTATGCTAGTACATCACAGAATATCCCAATTACGTACGGGTGCTTGAAGAAGACGACTCGCCTTGCGAAGAGGCTGCGCTTGACGAGGGCATTTTTGAGCGGTGCCGAAGCATTGCTGTGAAGTTGAAACTGGACACGAATGATGAATCAGGCTGATGGCTGCAGAAGTGTGATGGCGGTGCGAGAAATGAACAGCGGGAGAGTGTCGTTTTCAAAGCCAAGGACTGGCAGGCGGTGGCCAATACCCGTTTGCACAGTGCCAGCGGTGAGAAGTTTAAAAGAAAACAGAGGACTGGCAATTGTCTTGACTTATTTTATAGCAAATTTCTCTATCAACAAAAACATGTTTTTGAGAATCCGCAAAATCTTTAAAAATGTAAAAGTAAAAATGTCTATTGCGCCCAGTTACAAACGACCCTTTCGTGCCATGCTCGCCTAGCCCTGCACAATGTAGAAGGCAAGCCAAATAACCATCACCACCACAAGAGAGGCAACGCCATGCTTCCAGGCCTCTTCATTCTGTGCGGCCTTCTCCTCCTCCATATCATGGTGATGCTGCTGCTGCTGCTGCTGCTGCTTCTGCTGCTTCTGACACTCCGCGATGCGGCAGACGGCCTCGCGCACGTCCAGGGGTATGTCGACGAACCCTTCGTCCCAGAGAATCCCCGCCGGCCTCAGCACCACCTCCTTGAGGAGGACGCCGTTGGACAGGACGCCGCGGCAGAGGTCCTGGTACACACGTGGGGAGTCGGAGAGGAAGCGGTCGCGCTGCTGTACCGGCAGACGCTCGTGGTTGTCGATGACGTGGGCCAGAAGACGGCAAGAGTCGGCCACGGTGGGCGGGTCAGAGGCCGACGTGCACTCCTCCCTATTGTGCAGCCACTCGCACGCTGAGCGGTAGTGGTACTGCTCAATGGGAGTCATGTCGGCCAGCGGGTCAACCAAGCCGTCGGGAGCAGGCACGGGAGAGTCAGAATCGCTGCCCGGGTCGGGCTCTTAGTTGATGCCGCGGCCAACAATACCAAACGGAGAAGCGACGCCGGAGCTCTCGTCGTCGTCGTCGTCGTCATACTCTCTGCTGAGGTAGTGCTGAGTGGTGGCATAGTTGGAGCCGTCACTGGCAGAGGCCATGCCATCATCAGACTTGTAAGAGGACGCAGCATTCGCATGGTCGAGATTGCGCGTAGTCGCGCACTCCTCTGTGGCAAAGTATTAGCAACCTGACAACAAGAACACGGTCCAGAAAAAGGGTCTTGATACGTACGGTAGGGGCTGCCTCCTTCAAAAGACATGATGCAAGTAGCAAATGAAAGCCAAAAGTGGTCACAAAAGAAGCAAAAGCAAGTTGTCACTTTGTGACTGTTCTAGAGAGCTAAAGTTGAGAGAAAAGCCAAGCAAGTTGTCAACTGTTGACTGCTCCAGAAAGTTCAAGTTGAGAGAGGAGCAGGGAAGATGAGAAGGAAAGTCTGGCAAGTTTTCAAAGAGCAGCAGAGACGAAAAACTTTCTCACCTTATCCAGTGAGAAGCAATGCGACTGGGGGGCCTGGCAAGCTTTCTGTTTGTTATCCGCCGTTTGTCAGTTCACGCTCCTCGTTGACATATCCACTTACACGGGGCCATCAGTGAGTGAATGGGACAAGCACCGTATCCAGCATCAAACAGGAGAAATGTGAATGGCAAGGCGGACTATTCAATTTTGGAATTTGAACAGTATGTCAAAGATTCACATTGTCATGATGCAATGCATTTTATTCAGATTCTGTACGAATCCATGTCTATAACCTATCCAGTTGCTGCAGCCATCCATGGCCAGCAACATTACCAAATGTAGTACACCCGCAATGCTAAATAACAATAAATAAAAACCTTAACGAATGACAATAGCAACAGTTTCCTCATCTCAATAGTCTCAGTAGCCACAAGCTCTTATCTCAAGTTGGACGGCGAAGGGCCACGCGAGGGGCGACGACCGACGGGATGGCTGCGAACATTTAGCGAGGTCGAGCGGCGCGGCTCTTCCTCTTCATCGTCAATGCGCACAGTCTGGAACCCGCCATGGCTGTGGCCGGCGGCACCGCTGGCGCCCGACTGCGCAGGGTGGTTGCGGTCATAAAAGTTGGAGGGCATGTCCGTGGTGGCCTCCTCGTCAAACGTCTCGAGGCGAGGACTGCGCTGGTGCGGCGGGAACTGAGTGTCGGTGGGCGTCAGGCCGGTGGCGCCCGTCAGCCCCTCGCCGGCCTTGCGGCGGCCGCGCTGGCTCTCCTTTTTGTGCAGCTCGGAGCGGATGGCCTCAATCTCGCGAGAGCGGCGCGGATCCTCGGCCACAGACTCATCGACGGCGCTGACGGTTGTATCGTCACGGGAATCCCACATGCTCGTCGTGGTGTCGATGGCGAGGGGCATGGTGTTGAGCTCGGAGATGGCGGCCTGCTCGGCGGCGGCTGCTTCCTTCTGGGTCTGCCCGGGATTGGATGGCACCATGCGGGCAGACTCCTTGTCCTTGGCGGCCTTGTCGCGGCTGGCGGCGGCGAAATCGTCGGAGACAGAGACGGAGTAGGTGGGGTTACCAGGACCACCGAGGGCCTCAGAGCCACCGCCGGGGGCGTAGATGGGAACCTTCTTGAGAGCAACGGCGAGGGCGCACATGAATTTGGAGCGGCGGGTGGCGCGGACGGAGTCGTTGTGCCAGTTGGACTTGTGCTTGATGGAGATGTAGAGCAGCATCTTGTCGAGGTTACCGACACCACCGACGCTAATGGAGAAGTCGGGCTGGAAGTCGCGCGAGTTGTCAGGATGGCGGACAAACTTCTCCATCTCGAGGCGGAGCAGCTCAATGTCTTCGAAGCTGGTGTCGTAGGAGACGTTGAGTTCGATGCTCTCGGTCATGGCCTTGCTGCGAGAGATGTTGTCGATCCAGAGATTGTTGAGCTGAATGTTGGGGACCTGCGTAACCTGCGACTTGTCGAGACGCTTGAAGACAGAGTAGAGGAGTGAGATGCGCTCGACGGTCATCTGGCTACCGTTGATATCTACACGGTCGCCGACGTCGTAAGGGTGCTTGACAAAGAGGAAGATGCAAGAGCCGAGGAATTCCTGAGTAGTGACGGCAAAGACGAAAGAGAGCGAGAGAAGGGCAGTACCGGCGGTACCAACAACGGTGACGAAGCTGCTCTTGAAGAAGGCCAGGAAGATGAAGATGGCAATGAGGAGAACGATGAAGAGGAGAACCTTGTCGAGAACGCGGAGAGCCTGGCCAATATCCTTCATACCTTCGCCAATAGCTTTGCGTTCCTGACCCATCTCGACAGTTTTGCGGACCATTTCGTCAAGACTAATGTCGCCGTTCATATCAGCATCGTAGACAGCGAAGGCCTCCTCCGCCTCGGTGCTGTACGCAGGGCCGAGAACTTCGTAAAAGTCTTCAATGTAGAGGGCCTCTTTGCCTTCGACGACAAAAGACATCCAGATGCGGCGGGCGAGAGCCTCGGAGGGCAGTCTCTTTTCGAGCGCCTCAATAACGACAGAGTGCGACGAGTGGGGGTTGAAGACCTGCTTGCCGGTGATTTCAGAGGCAAGGTTGCCAAAGACGGAAGTGACCTTGTCACCAATACGACCAACGTCGCCAATAAGCTTCATGGGGGTGGCAGAGCCGTTGCGCTTGTGGCCAGCCTTCTTGCGCAGCATCATCTCAATGCTGTCGTCAATGACGTAGTCCTCCTCGGCAAACTCGCGGCAGTACATGGGGAAGAGCGTGCGAGAGGCTTCGTAGAGGAGACCGAGCAGGCGGATCTCGCGCTTGGATTCCTTGATACGCAGGGCAAACGAACGCTGGTGGTAAGAGACACCGATGAGCTGGATAATGGCCTTTTCAGCAAGCAAAACGGCAGACGAAGCGAAAATGGCACCGAGGACGCGCTCCATGTTTTGGCACCATTTGATATTCTTCTGATTCGCATCAAGGGCGGCGCTGAAAAGACCTTTAAACGTAAGCCAGGTAGCGAGAGCCCAGAAAAAGAGCGAGAAGGGAATGACCATGTTGCGCAAAACAGTGGCGTACTTGCGCACACCAGCGCTGACGATGCCAGAGAGCGCCATGAATATGTTGGGAAGCAAGATGGCAACAAGCTTGGCAGCCCACAGGGTAAGCCATGTAATTTCAACCCAGAGGAAGATGTTGAAGAGCGTAGGACCGTTTTTCACCTCATCCTGCGAGTTTGTTCCCTTGCCGACAGGCAGCTTGTCTCTGTTGCCAGTAACCACGAGTATTACAATGGGAACCGCGAGCAGGATGCCAACAGGGACAACGTAGACCATGTATCGAGTGACGACAGAGAACCCGACAATCTTTTCGTACAGTCGGCCGAGGGCGTTGCGCTCGGCGCCGTCGCCGGTGCCCTTGCGCTTGAGCCCGTCGGGGGCAATCTTCCTGCGGCGGCCGTGGTGGCCTGACTTTTCGCCGTTGGAGTCGTTCGAGCCATTGTGAGCGTGGTTGGCGACGCCGGGCTTGCGCGCTCCGGTGGAGGAGGCGTAGCTCCGGACGTTGGTGAGGGGGATGTCGTTTTCCGTCATTTCGACCTGAGAGCCGCCGTCGAGGTGGACGAAGCCGGCAGAGTTTCGTTTGGAGGCGCGCGAGGAGTTTCTGTGGTTCATTCGATCAGGAGGAAACCGGGGAGAAGCGTGTAAATGCTTCGGTCCCTGAATATTGTCTTGCGTGTGTGACGTGTGGAGTCGTCTCCCGTTTCAGAGTGTTCGTCGCTTCGCGCGCTGGATCAGGAATGAAACAGCGAGAGGCGGTAATTGGCTACGCGAGGCGTATAATAAGTCCAGCGAAGCCGTGGGATAAAAAGCCGGAAAGAAAAATTAAAAAGATGTGTAAAAAAAAAAAGTATGGATTCGTTGCGGGGTTGGATTGAAGACCGGCTTCAGATGGAGAGTCGTGATATCAGCGCCGTGTCAGATGTGCAGGTTGCTTTGCGTAGAGGGGGCCAGCTGGAAGCTCGTGTAAGTCGACTAGTGAGCTCTCGTGGCGAGAGAGATGTCGATTGAGGTCGTACTTGAGTCGCTAAAGCTATTGCAAAGATGGTACAGGCACTTATCGAGGGATGTTGGTGAGGAATGACGCAATGAAAAACGGGAAGAATCCACCACCAATAAACGAGGGTAGGTGATGATGAAAGGGGAGAGGAAAGGGTATAGGTGAAGGTGTGAAGAGGGGAGGGGAAGAATATAGGAGCAGATCGAAGAGGAAAGAAAGGAAAATGATGAACGAATGTGAAGCCGAGAGAGAGACCCAAATGGCAAGGGTCTTCCAAGGCAGCAAGTCAGAATGGCAGAGGAGGACTGGAGGGGGAGGACATGAAACTGGACAAGGATGGACGAGGATCTTGTCTTTTTTTTTTTTCTGGTACCCAGACAAGTGGCTCCCGCAGTGGCGGCACTTGGGCTTCTTGGAGCCTCGTTTGCGACGCTGCTTTAGGTTTCGGGGTCTTGGAGATCAGGACCTGTGGTTGGCATGGTCCGCTGAAGAAGCTACAGAGGGTTCGTCGCGTGTCGCTTTTGCGAAAGTCAAATCACAAAAGCGGCAACACTTTTCTGTTTTTCTTGTGCGGCTCCACCAGCGTCCACCGGCCCAGGGGGGACCCAGTTCAGGCGCCACAACGGGCCCGATGGCGCTGAAAGTACCTGCAATTACTGCAGAGACCTGCTGAGAGCCTCGCCACTGGTTGCTTCCTCACTGATCAATGCTTTCGCTATTTTACATTCGAGCCCGGGCTTATCCGATATATTGTAGCTATTTTTACAATCGAGTCCAGACTGAGTCCGGGCAACTTGGGTGATCCCCCCGAGGCAGCGGCACTGTGCACTGTTCCAGCGAGAAGCCACCACTAAAGCTCCACCAACCGCCAATCCTGTGGGCTCTCTGCGCTGCTACTACTACGTACCACTGAGTACCACGTCAAAACGTATTGCAGTCGTAAAAGTGTGTACAACACACATGTGCTTTCTCCTGATTGACATGGACGGCGGCATGAATCAATCTCGCAACCATTATCATCATTGCAACTATCACTTGGGCGCTCACCTCGACCGCGTCTCATTTCCCACGCATCAAAAACACGTGCTGCGGCTGTTATACTCGAGGATATAAAAGGAGACAAAGTCAAGGCATCTCACCTCCCCGTACCTGACGCTACAGGGCCTGCTCAGCCTGCTCAGCCTCTGCGCTGGAGCCCCGGCTCGACGGCTCAGCTCTTCCTCCCAGGCCGCCTCGTATTCCCTAGTTAAAACCTTTTCTTGTCTTGGATGCAGCCATGGGTGCGTGCTGCGTGGGTTATTCTTGGATCAGCGCGCTTGACCTCGATCAATATCATCGGCCGACAACGCACAGATCAGGGTTGTTTTTATTATTATTCATCACCTGCCAACCCCCAATCACAATAATTACCACACCAAGCAGACAGCCGTATTACCTGTCATTATCAATGCCCGGAAAGGGGCCACCGTAGGGTTGCTGTCATGCACATCGCTGGGCCCTCCCTTCACGTATTCCCGAGCGGAATGCAAGCCAATGCATCATAGAATCCCCACTGAACGGCTTTGACGTTGCAAAGTTCTTTTAGTCCAGCTAGCCAAGCCCGCCATGCTAGCGTTAGCGCTGCACCTCCTGTGGGACGCCATCCGGGACGACTCAGGTTGAGCAGGCGGCATTGTTCTACCAGTCCAGAGAAGCAATTAACTCTTGCAGTTTCGTACGGGCATTGATAATTGCTCGGATTAGTGGCGGACATTGGCGCGTCCGACCTGCCCCCATTGAAGCCCTGAATCGATGCTGTCCCCACTAGCTTTCATCCATCAACATCCCACCCTGTCACTAAGAGTGCTCTGCTGACAAGACCCCAAACCTCGCCAGTGCCGCAACACTGATTTGATGCAGATGTATGATCATTAAATCATTGAATAGTATTAGAGCTAGAGAAAAAAATACAACATTCTCAGCAAGTAATTATCTTGAGCTTCCATGTATAATTAATTGTATGAGCAGGCTGTGGAGCAATATTTTTCCGGTGCTTGTGTAATATTGTACTGGGTATGTACTGTATCTCTCAAGACTGCCAACCCCTCATTTCTGTCTAGGTAAACTTCCACTCCGCTTTGGAGCCACATTAACGGCTCTTGTTGCGCCACAAGGACCAAGTACAGCTGGTTAGCGCTTGACGCATGAGGGGATCGTATGGATCTGCCGAATAGGACCGTGTCGAAACAGGTTGTGGCGCCGAGTGAGTCTGGCCCAGTAGTTCGTACGAGGAAATGGGCTACCAGAAGTAACACTGGATGTTTAAACTGTCGGTAAGCAGCCCTTTTAGCAGATGCATTGCCAAAGTATCCAACGTCCACGTATGCCGCGGACTGATGCGCAGACTGGCTCATCTGTGGTCCCTCACGCATCCGCCAGCGCACCCTGCGCTAACTCGAGAACAGAAGAAGGAGGGTCAAATGTGACGAGCTCAGGCCAACATGCGCAAAATGCATCAAGCACGGCCTGTCCTGTCGTTATGACCGGTATCCTGCGGTGGTTTCTGCTGGCGTCTGGCTCAACGAGGACGAACCACGGCAAACGTTCCTATTGCCCGCAGTGTCCGATGGCCTGACAGGCATGCAGCGGCATTGGCTCGCAGCCGCAAGGTGCGGTAAGTTAGTGAAGTCTATAGATCGGCCGGCACTCGAGACATTCTTGACTCAATGGGGAATCTGATGGTTTGCAGCTATAATTACGAATGAGCGAGACGAACCCTCCGTCATCAATTCTGGAGGCATACCAAAACTCCCCAAGTTGAACTGGAAACCAGATTACACAATGATTGCCCGAATCAGAGGTATGCTAGGCTTTGCCGTGGGTCGATGCCAGGACCACAGCCCTGTGGTGGCGAGCTGTTTTGGAATCAACGATCTCGCTACAGGGAAGACCTTATTCTCCTACTACACTGGTCAGATTCTGTCCGCACTCGTGCAGGATATTCAAAAACCTGATAAGTATCTTGAGAAGCAACTAATTGCCCGGCTCGGTATGGTGATCTATGATGACGTAAGTTTCTATTATACCACCCCGACTTGCTAGCAGTATCGCTCTATTATTGCCTGGTCGTGATACTGATGATGGGAACAGATTGTAATGAGTGCCCCGTCCTTGCGCACCCATTTAAATGGCTTCATGGCAGCTATTTCCGCCGTTGGTGGTCTCGCGAAAGCTATTGCAGACGGCCACATACGGCTAGGCATTGTCCAGATCTTCCTTGTGTACGTTCTCATCTCTCCCCAACCCAAAGCTGTAGCACGTTGCAGAACTGCATCTAACCCTCTTGAAAAGCACTATAGTGATGACTAACACGACATCTCCCTCCTACGATCAAATGCAAACCGAGTCAGACGTCAGCTATAGCGATATTTACTCATATTATTCTTGTGCCGTGGTCGCAGAAGTACCCTGCCCCACGGTGCTTTTTGTTTGCATTACAGACATCAATCGGCTCCGGGCAAGAATAGCCCGCGAAGAGTGGGAGGACGGCGGCGGCGACGGCGGCGGCACCGCTGCTGTAAAAAAAGCCGCCAACACGATTTTGAAGCATGCCCTCGCTTTCCAGCCCGGGACCTGGACAGAGCGGTACAAGCTACCGGGTCTCGATATCGCGCACCCAATCGCCGCCATGTTCAGGCACGCCGTGGTGCTGTACGGCACGAGGACGCTCGCCGGACACGCCGGAATACATGTTGGCGAAGAGAGCCGTCTCGCTGCGGCAAGGGAGTTGCTCACTGCCATTAAAGAGGCAACGGCGAAAGTAGGAAACTTTCTGGGCGCCACCTGGCCGTTGATGGTCGCGGGAGCATCTTTGGCCGGCGCGGCAGCCGAGCAGGAAGAGGTTGCCAGCCTTCTAAACGCCCTGACCCAGCAGCCAAATCCATCAGACGGCCTTTGGCTGGGCATCGAATGCCTGCGGCGTTTTTGGGCTTCGGGCAAGACCGGGTGGGACGACTGCTTTTCCACCTGGCACACAACCGTACCATGATTAGTGCCACGGTGGCTACAATAAACAGATCAAGCAAGCATGCGTAATGGTGCATGATCCCGTGGAAGGGGTAAACGGAAGTACAAGTAGACTTTAAATTTGAGCGCCAAATGACTGCAGAATTACACAATCACTGCAACCGGCAAAAGAAACCGCGGCAGATAAATTGTCCGCAGATGCAAAGGGGTTTGGCAGGCAGGTAGATGCTTGTGGTTCTCAGTTTTCTGCACTGGAGCCCATCTCTCTTTCGATCTCCAGGATGGCACACAAATCGATATCCGCACCCCCAAAGACAAAGACCCCTAATTCTGCTGCCATATGACATCAATGAAGAGACTGTAGAAAATTTGCCCTACGCTGCCGCTTGACGAAGCAGCCAGGTTTGGCCCGCGTTGTTGCCGACCAACCGACCAGCAACAAGAAACCATGGGCGTGTATGGCTGTGTCACCATTCAAACAACAGAACGACGTAAATGATGGACGTTTTCTCGGCGTAAATGATGGACGTTTTCTCGTCCTATGTGTACATTATCCTAAATACATTATTTACAAGACTATGGGGTATCGTTCCAAATCGCAAGCGCCATGCCCTATCCAAATACTCTCCTTCATCAAATCATGAAAGAAAAAACGCCATTTAAATACAAATGCAAATCAGCGAATAGATACGCGCTGACAGAGGCCATTCCCGTGGCACTCCAACACACGGATGCAAATCAGTGATTGCCATCCGACAGAGACGACTTCATGCCACTCAAAAACAATGCAAAAATTAGTGAACAATATCCGACGACAGAGACGACTCCTCGCCGTTGCGCGGATCAATGCCCGTCGTAAAGCCCACCATCTCCTTGAGCTCGACCTTGGCCTTGTCATTGTCAAACGGATTCCCTCCGTCGGCGTCGTCGTGGTGGTCCTCGAGGTCCAGCTGGTACAGCGGCTCCAGGAACGCATTCTTGTCGCGCAGGAGGTAGCGGCGGTACCACCAGGGCAGCGTCTTGGTGACCTGGTAGCGCATAAAGACGCGCGTGGGCACGGCAAAGATGTAGTCGAGCTCCTCGAGCGTGCGCTGCTTCGTCTCGGGCAGCCAGAGAAAAATCATGACGAGGGCGACAAGGTTGAGCCCCGCGTAGAAGCCAAACGAGCCCATGACGCCGAGCGAGCGCAGCATGACGGGGAACGTAATGGACAGCACGGCGGCCCAGAAGAGGCACGTGGCCACGGCAAAGGCCATGCCGACCTCACGGTGCGAGAGCGGGAAGATCTCGGCCGAGTACGTGTAGGGCACGGGACCCTCGCCGGGCGAGTAAAAGGCGGCAAAGAGGTAGACGAAGAGGGCGACGAGGCCGAGGTGCGCGCCCTTGTTGCCGGGGATGAGGTTGCACAGGCCCGCGGCGAGCAGGGTCCACGACATTTGCGGAAAGGTGAAGAGCAGCAGCGAGCGGCGCCCAAACGTGTCAATCGTCCAGATGGCGGGGAAGGCGAACAGGAAGTTGATGAGGCCGAAGCCCCAGGTCGCGAGCAGGGCCTGGAAGTTGGTCGCGCCGGCGCGCTGGAAAACGGACGCCGAGTAAAAGGCAATGATGTTGATGCCGCACATTTGCTGCGCCAGCATGGCCGTGAACGCAGCCAGCGTCGCGCGGCGGACGCGGGGAATGGTGAAGAGCTCGATGAAGCGCTTCACGTAGTGGCTGTTGCCGACAAACTCCTGCTCGGCCTGCAGCTGGACGTGGATGTAGTAGAGGTCGCGCGCGGCCTGCACGGGGTCGTTGCGCAGACGCAGCAGCGACTTCATGGCGTCGACGTAGCGGTCCTTCTTGATGTACCAGCGGGGCGACTCGGGGCACATGTAAATGAGGACGGCGAGCGGGACGGCGGGGATGAAGGCGGCGCCGAGCTGGTAGCGCCAGGCGTCGCTGCCAATCTTCTCGCCGACGAGGTTGGCGCAGGTGCCGAGGAAGATGCCAAAGGCGGTCCAGAGCTGCCAGCTCATGACGAGGGCGCCGCGGATCGGGGCGGGCGAGTTCTCGGCGGCAAAGATGGGCACCGTGGAGGCCTTGGTGCCCATGCCGATGCCGAGCAGCAGGCGGCAGACAAAGAGCTGCTGCCAGGTGCGGCAAAAGGCCGAGGCCAGGACGGGCCAGAGGCAGAAATTGGCCGAGAAGAAAATGGTGCCGCGCCGGCCGATGTAGTCGTTCATGGGGTCCGACAGCCAGCAGCCGAGCAGCGAGGTGCCAATGTAGGGGGCCGAGTTGACGAGGCCGACGAGCAGCTGGTCGCGGTTGGAGTCGCCGCCGATGCCGAGGGCCCGGGGCAGGTGCAGGTTGGCGCCGTTGGAGCCCGTCTGGTCCCAGCCCTGGACGGCGGCGCCGATGGAGCAGGTGACAATGGTGAGGAGCAGGACGCGGGGCACGCGCCACTTGTGCAGCACCTCGCTGCGCAGGGCGTCGACTTCCTCCTCGGTCAGGGCCTCGTCGCCGGTGATGTCCTCGTAGCCGGTCGGGTCCTGCGCGACGAGGGCGCCCTTGCGGAGGAGCGCGCGGTGCTCGTCGAGGCCCTTGGCGTGGCAAAAGTCGTCGACATCGCGGAGGAGCGTCTGGCGCGAGATGCCGACGAGAGGGTTTTTGATTCTGGTCAAAAGTTAGATGGATGAGCAAAGACGGATGGGAGGCAGAGGGTTGATGTCTTGGACAAACGCACTTGGCCTCAATGTTGGCATTGAAATTTATATTGGGAGGGTCGGATTTGGTGAAGCCGGCCTCTGGCTCGGCCGAGGGCGACAGCGAAGCATGGCGATGGCGGGATGTCGAGCTGCTGAGACAGAGTTTGGATGATCAGTCGACCAGTCTGTGCGGGGCTTCTCTGGCAGAAGTCTGGGGAAGAGCCAAAAACGCCGTTACGTTGGCGCAACGCCCAACGGTTCGACCGTTGGTCATGAAAGAAAACAACGTGTCTCAATCGCAATCACAGAGTATACACTTACATTGTGATCTGCTCGATATCCAGCGCTTCCGCAGGCGCCGCGGCGATGCCTCTGCCTCTGTCGCGGCCTGTGCCTGGGGAAGCGTCGCGTGGGAGGTGGGTACCAGTCGACATTCCACGGGGAAACCTATCGATTACAGGCCAGGGCACACCTTTCTGCGAGCCGTAGGTGCTGCATCAAGGGCCCGAAAGGTTAAAAAAGGAAAAAAAAAAAAAAAAAAAGAGGAGCGTGGGAGAAGGAGGGTCGTATTTTCCGCGTTATCCTGTCAAAAGCGCGAGACAAACAGGTCGGCGATGACGAAGCGACATGGACAAGATGGGTTGCAGATGTGTATGTACAAGGATAAATGATGGAGAATGAGAAAGAAAAAAGACGATGGGATCCAACAGACGCCATGAAAATGTGGCGGCTGACTGGGGGCAACGACAGCCCAGGCCTTTTCTTCGCCTTGCCTCTGGGGGGATGGGATCGGTCGGCCCACTGCCTCACTCGCCCCGGCGGCGTCTTTTTGGGGCGCTGACTCGAACGAGACTTAAAATTCCCCGGGCAGCTAACAAACACGGCGAGCTAGATACTAGGTAACTTGGTAAGTTGGCAGCTAACAGAGGGTCAAGGACAGCTAGCAATTGAGCCAGGATACAGAGGTTAACCAAGGCCAGCTTGGTTGGTACCTCACGACCTACCTAATAATAAACTCGCCCCAAGACACAGCTGCGCGACGAGGCGAGGCGGGCTGGTGGAGACGCCGGAGAGCGACGGTCAAGCCGCCAAGCCTCCAAAAACTCAAAACTCGGCAAATTGAAATCATCATGTTGAATCTGAATTGGCGCAGAGAGCAAAAAATGGTATTCCTCCATGCTTGTTACGGGGGTTACTTGCAACCCGTCAACTATTCTCCGGCTCGAGTTCTAGACCATCCAGGGTTCAGACGGCTCGCCACTGTCACACACGACACACACACACGGCAGGTATTAGCTTTGCACGGAGCATTCTCTAGCGCAAGCTCACAATCCCGGCCAGCACCTTTGCTACACCCATGGACGTGTGTCTCTGGTTCTCTCCCGGCGCATCAGGAGCCCTGACGTGCAAACATGTCTCGAATCAACATCAAACTACACGACATTCTCCTCGCTCTCTCACAAACATGACAAACAATCCATTGAAGAATCAAACAAGTGCAGCACGGCCAATCCACCGACGGCGACAGGCGCCACATCACAGCCTCGCTCGATTCCGCCTGCATCACCACGCCGCGAATAACGAGGCTGCGCCAGTGGCGAAATGAGTTTCGCCCCTGCCATTCTTCTAGTTACATCCATCACAATGTCCCTCTCCTCAATCATTGTATTCTCGCGGGAAGCAAAATCATGTTCCCTAGTTGGCTCTCACCCCATGCTCCCCGCAAGGCTGTTGCAATCTTCTATGTAATTACGCTGCAACGGTCCACGTCGGTGGTGCCACGTTTGCTGCCACAGCTGGACGAATTATATCCTCAATTTCCCGAAACGACAGGGGGGCGAAAATGTACGCCCTCGCATGCACATCGCGAAAAGCGGTAGCAACAGAATACATGGCAAGCTGGTCAGCTTTTGTCCTGAAACGGGACACTCGGTAAACGATCAGCTGCCAGCAGGCGTCGCTTATGGGATCTGCGGCGCATTAACTACCAACAGTGGGCTTCAAGACTCACGATCGTTTGCGATGTCGTCTCTTCTTCTTTTTTTTTCCTTCGGACGACATCATATCCGCTTGCATGGGGGGGGGGGGCATCATGTTTCAGACAAAGCCTCCCAGCGCCAGCTTGACTTTGCCCATCTTTGGCTGCCAGAGACGTATTGCCCTTTGTAATATTTGGCCGTGGCGTGCTTCTCGCCCATCATCGTGACCATGTCTTTTTGATTGATAAGTTCTCGCTGACGCTGGCAGCATCGCCGTCACATTCCGTTGCAAGCCGCCATGACGGCCCTGGCCCCTGGCTCGCATACCAGACTCAAGTGCTTACCATCGCCCTAACCAGTCCCATGACGCGACAAGTCACTCAGAAAGCTTTAGCTCTATTCACAGCAGCTGTACATTTTAATTCCTCACGGACAATCAGTGCAGTCGCTTCGAATATGTATTAAACTGCGCATGTATTTGAATCCATGTGCATAATATGCTTGTAATGTCACGCCTCGCCAATACCCAAATACATCTTTTACAAAAATTACAACGCCGCCACGATGCTCAGTCTCCCCGCGTCTTGAGCGAATCAATCACCTTGTTCCGCAGGTCAAACAGCTCCCGGTCCATCTTGTCAACCTGGCCCAGCAGCGTCTTGTACTTGTTCTGCCAGTGCTCCGCCTGCAGCCGCGGGTTCGACGAGTCGGGCTCGTCCGGGTCCCGCGCGCCGCCGCCGGCCTGGCTAGCCGTGCCCTGCCCGTCCTGCCCGGCCGTCTTCTGGGGCTTGGCGCGCCACATGCCAAACGGGACGGCAGCCGCCATGTTGAAGTACCCGTGCAGGTGCCCAAACTGATACTCCCACTCGCACCGGTAGGCCGTGTGGTCGTCTTTTTCGCCCAGACGCACGCACCGCGTCAGGTTCGTCATGAGCATGCGCGCACCAGCCAGCGCCGCCAGGTTGATCAAGAACGCTTGCGACGTCGCTGCCGTCCTGTACATGTTTTCCAGCGTCGCGTTGATGATGGCCGTCGCTTCTTCCATTGAGGCAGCCTCGGTCGGTTTGCCATCGGCATCGTACCAGTTCGACTCGTGCGTCAACCGGATAAAGTAGGCCATGAGCGCATCAATATTAGTGCGGTCCTTCATCGTCTCGAAGTAATACTCTGGGATGTTGCCAGGGGGATGTTCAGTGGTTGCGGTGTAGGCATCGGCTGTCGCGCTGATGGGTTCCCATTTTTGCGTACCGTCCCCGTTCCTCTCTTCCGCATATGGCTGTCCCGGCGGCGGTGCATGCATATTATCGTACGTAGGTAACTGCTCTGTCTGTCCATGTGAAGGGAAAGGACCCTGTTCTTCAGCTGCAGCTGCAGTTTGCTGTGGTTGCGGGATTGGCGGTGTTGCTAAACGAACTGAACCGCTCGGCCGCTGTGGCACTTGTAGAGAAATGTTCGGACGAGCTGGCCGGGAACCATCTTGTTGATTATGTGGTACAGCATTGTGCGAAGGATAGGGAGGTGTATGCTGAGATGGGTCGTTGTAAGCCATCTGGGCCTGGGACATCTGCTGCATTGTAGCAGGTGGTGTGCCCTGATCGCTTGTCATGGGACTGTCTCTTGGCAATTCACCTCTCATGTAGACATTCATCTCAGTCTTTCCTTGCGGTTGCAACGTGTTCGGTGTCTGTGGCCATGCTGTCGCCGCTGTTGTCGGCGTGTCGATTGGTGTGCGGTTAATGGGAGGCCGGCCTCGAGTTTTCTTGGGGCCTTCTTCGCCGCCCAATTTCCAAGCCGACGAGACGTTCTTTGCCCCGCGGCGCTGATGGGGGCCTTTGGCCTTGCTCGGCGTTATAGCAGAGCGAGGCTCGTCTGCCCAGAAAGCCTCCCGCGTAGAAGGTGTCACGGCCGACGCGGGCCAGCGTGTCAAAGGCGTTTGCAAAGTTTCATGCGGTGGCCATGCGCTCATCGGAGCATTATCCATGGGCGTAGAACCGGGGTCAGCCCCGTGTGGCCATGCCGACTGCGGTGCATACTCATCAACCGTGGACCCTGGCGACGTGCGCTGTCGCTGGTTTGGGCCGTTTGCTGCATTGTCGCTGTTTGGCCTTTTGCGGCCTCTCTTGGGCCGAATATGAGGTAAAAGAGCCCTGAGCGCCATATCATCCTCAACCGCGATGCCGTCGCGGATTGGCTGGGCTACGGGGTTGGGATCCATTGGAATATTTGTCCAGTAGTCATTTGCCATGTCCATGAGATACTCAAAAAACGCCTTGACATGCATAGAGTGCAACCATTTCTATGCAAAGATTAGCAATATGTTTTGCTCGGAAGCGTTGCGTCTGTACCTTGAGGCGAACGCCATACTGGGCAATCTTCTGTACGCTTTCCTCCTTGGACGGGTCTGGGGGCTCGACGCCGAGCTTCATGGTCAATTCGGTCCATGTTTTGATCTCTTTGCTGTAGAACTTGCGCACAAGCTCATAAATGGTAAACGGTTCAAAGACTTTACCGCCGCTGCGAGGCGGGTTGCGAAAGGCTTCGCGCAGGCTCACCGTGTCGCAATCTGCTGGCAGGGCGGGGTTGCAGTAGAAAATGAAAGCGATGTAGGCATCCTCAATCGTGTCCGCCGTGACAGCGCGGTTCGGCAGCACAGAGCGACCCGGGCCAGGGATGGCAGCATGGCCATTGACGGGTAGAGCGGCCATTTGCGCCATGGCACGCCTCGTTGGCACCGCGCGTGGCGCGGCTTGCGCTCAATCACGGGGTAGCCGACGTCGGTTTGTCCATCAAGTAGGCCAAACTCTGGCCGTCAGCGACGGGAGAAGGAAAACGCAGCTGGCGGTGACTCCTGATGCGGCGACGCAGGAATCACGGGAAGATGAGGGGGGGAACGAAGCAAATCCTGGCGAGCTGCGGTAAATGTTGATATGCAAACAGTCAAAGCCGCCCCCGTGGCCGTGCTTGGCGCTGAGACGGGCTGGAACGGCAGCACAGAAACTGCAGACGTGCGACGAGGAACCGAGCTCTTCGCACAAGCAGGGTGAGGCAGAAGATATGGTTGAGTAGTGGGAGGCAAAGGGATGAGTATTTCGGAGAAAAAAGGTTTGAGCAGCCGTGGAGCCTCGAGGCCACGCCAAAGAGTTTTGATGGTGAAGCGGGCAGTTTCGCTAGTGGCAGCGCAAAGTGGCAGCTGTCAACTCACCAAAAAAAATGGCCTGGGCGGTTGTCTGGAGCATTGGCCCGCACAGTGGCCAATATTGGCTCCCCCAAAATTTCGGCCTTGACTCTGACCTCGGTAATCTGGCGAGGCCATGATGCAAAAATTCATGGCAATGGGAAGAAGTCGAGAATACAGAAAGAGATCTGCTGCATCTCAAAAAGGCAATTGGCAATGGTTCTCGGATGGCTTGCCGTCTTTTTGCGGGGTTTCGTGTGCTAATTAGCCTTTGTTTGCTGCCTCATCTTGTGCTGTGTGCCTGTGTGTAGATCACGATCCAGGCGTGGCAGAGGTCGAGTCGCTACAGCCAATAATATCTGATGCAATATAAATGTTTCAAAAATCTGAAATAACTGAAAACTTGTAAATCTGACTTCATCCGGCTTTTAAGCGACATAGACCCTGATTGTCACTGCTCTCCGTGGCATCTTGTCAACTGGCATAAAAGGCTCAATTTTGCCCATTCTGCAGATTGGCTGACTAACCACCTCAGTTGGGATATGTCCAATGTTGCCTTCCTCCTCCAACTGCCCTAGTACACCCATCACAAGTCCAGGGTTTCGAAATAGGATGGTATGAAGCTACTCATAAGTAGATATCTGTTTCAGTCTGAATATCCTCTCCCTCTCTCTCTCTCTCTCTCTCTCTCTCTCTTTCTCGCTACTTCGCATATCTTCTCGTAACTCACCAGCAGCAGCCTTCAGATACCAATTGCAATGGACTCAATCGGCACACCATGCAATCAAGCCCCCATCGTGCACGCAAAACCCATTGCACTTGCATGAGTTCCGCGCTGTCCCCTGCTTAAATTGCACCGCCAACCGGTTTCTCCTCCGGCCCCCAAGGATGCGCAATGCGAGATACGAAGATTCTGCCAGCAGCGACTCCGCCCCTGCTCCTCCAATCAGACCCCCGTCCCTTCAAGCTTAAAATCAACTCCGACGATCCCTCATTAGCGACATACCAGTCCCCTTCGCCGCAATGGTTGCCTCTTTTCGGCGCCGGCTTAGGCCAAGAGCGTTTCGAAGAGCTTGCCCGTTGAGACATGGCCAACCCGTCTAGCACCTCAGCCGCACTCCACCCTTGCAGCAAAATGCATGGCCGCTAGCCCGCACAAGGCTGAATTCTAGTCTGGGCAGTGGAGAGCTTAATTCGAATAGTTGGCCCGTGTCTTATCATGCCGTCCAAGGTGGTTTCTCACAGACGAACTCGGCCAAGAGCAGAAATTGCAGTGAAATGCACACCGTAGATAAAGACCAAAGCCCTCCCACAGATTTGAAAATTGATCAAAATTGTCCCGTTCAAGCCACCTTTCACCCGTTGTTCCTCGAGTCACATCTGCGTCTTCGCCCCAACTTTCCTTACTTTACTATCGTCTTACACGCTGCAAACAAATACATTCACAAAATGCGTTTCATTACTGCCCTCACTGTCCTGGCTACCTCCAGCTATGCTCTGGACCTCGCTGAAAACACCTCTGGTAAGTCCTGTTCTCTTCGTCTCTATTACTGTTCTGCATTCCCCCACTCACACGTCCACTCTCAGGCGCCTTGATGGCCCGAGCCTGCGCGTCCGGCAAGAAGAGCTGCGGCAAAGCCTGTATCCCTTCCGATTCCGTCTGCTGTGGTGACGCCGGCGAGAACCTGTCCCAGTACTGCGGTGCCGGTTCCACCTGCAACAACAAGAGCGATGCCCCTACCGTTTGGTGGTGCTGCCCCAAGAACAAGTCCAAGTGCACCATCCTCGAAGGCAACTTCCCCGAGTTTGGTATTCCCGGCTTCGACAACCCTGCCTCTGGCCCCGGCGACGACGACGACATCCCGTCTAGCTCTGGCTCTTCCGGCTCTGGCTCCTCGGGCTCTTCTGGTTCTTCCGGCTCGTCTGGTTCTTCCGGATCGTCTGGTTCGTCTGGCTCTTCGGGCTCCAGCGGCTCGTCTGGCTCCAGCGGCTCCAGCTCGGACGACAAGAGCGGTTCGTCAGGCTCGGGTTCCAGCTCCAACGGCAATGGAAACTCCAACAGCAACGGAAACTCGAACGGCAACGGCAACAGCAACGGCAACGGCAACAACGAGGGTCGCCCCAAGAAGAACGCCGCCACTCGCGACGGCGCTTCCGCTGCCGCCATTGTTCTCGCCGTGGCTGCCGTCATGGCATTCTAAGCTAGCAGACTACCCTCCGTTAGGTTGTAAGAAGAAAAGACTGGGATTAATTCACATGTCCATTATGCAGGGCAAGGCGTTGGTGGCGATCTGACATGAGCATGGCGATGCTCTTGAATTTTTTGTTTTATTGCGTACATTTTCAAATCTACAAATCAATTAATAATATGCACAAAAAAGTCACATCACACCTTGATCTCCTACAATGATGGCATGCCTGCCAATTCACGCGCCACCATTGATCTGGTCATCGGCCGACGCCCGGTGAGGTGGGTCCGGTTTCCTGTAAGCCACGCCCTTTGCCCGAGCAAATGACGCCGCCGCTCAAGAAACAATCGTTTTTCATTGGCGCGAGCAAGAGACAAATTATGAAAGCACCGATTCGATGAGTAATGCTCCCTCGGCACGCAGACTGGGTGCAGCTGCCAATCGTGCACGCAATATCGTCCCAAAGCATACCCCCGCAGTCGCTAACGTTATCCCCGCGGCAGTATGGCGTCAACGGGGTCTAGCCTTGATTTGAAAGCCACTGATTTGAAATCACATCATCCCACGGTGTTGCACCGCATTACGGGAAATCTATATAGCCAGGCCGCTGCATCTCTAGTCTAGCCGATTGGGCATCAAGCCAGACTCTCAGTTCAATCCACTCGCATCCAGTTATTCTCAACTACACCAACCACTTGCAATTTCAGCATCGTCCTCGTCGCTCAGCGCCATAGTCACATCGCCACTTATACACTTTTGCCGCACAGACAGCCTATATTCGGCAGCCACGCAACGTCTGCCAGTTCGCTTCCACGTCATTAAAACTGCTTCCTTGCATCTAAGCAAATTCTGCTTAAAATCACATCAAAATGGCCGCCGCTGTAGCTGTCCCCCGAGGCGACGTCTCCGCCGACCTCAACTACTACCACCCGCCCGAGGACAACTCGATCCCGTACAACAACATTGACCCCGCGCCGCCTCTGCCGCAGCGCAACTACTCCGACATCACCAAGCCCACCACCATCCACGACATCCGCGGCCGCGAGACCGAGTTCTCGCTCGACCGCGACGCCTTCCAAGTGATCCAGGACGTGCCCGCGTCCGCGGAGACCTCCTTCACCGACGACGACTCCATCGCCGCCAAGTACTACCCAGAGGTCGAGAAGCTGCTGCTGGACCACGTGCCGGGATCGCACAAGGTCTTCATCTTTGACCACACCATCCGCCGCTCCGGGCCCGACGCCCACCGCACGCCCGTCAACCGCGTGCACATTGACCAGACGGCCAAGTCGGTCGAGCAGCGCGTGCGCCGCTACTTTGGCGAGTCGGGCGAGGCCGACGCCCTCCTCAAAGGTCGCTACCGCCTCATCAACGTCTGGCGCCCGCTCAACAAGGGCCCCGTCGAAAGCAGCCCGCTGTCGTTTGCCTCGACCAGCACGCTCGCCGACGACGACGTCGTCCCCGTCCAGCACCGCTACAGCAACGGCTACACGGGCGAGACGGCCGCCATCCGCTACAACCCGCAGCAGAAGTGGTACTACCTCAGCGGCATGACCGGCAGCGAGCGTCTGCTGCTCGAGTGCTTCGACAGCGAGTCCCTCAAGCCCGGCTCGTCGATTGGCGGACGCGCGGCGCACAGCGCCTTTACGGATCCCCGGACCCGCGTGGATGCCGAGGGTCGTGAGAGCATCGAGGTCCGCACTCTGGTGTTTGGACCTTGAGCTGTAAAGATACAGAGTTATATTACGTGTTATGATATAGGGAGCACTAGAGCAGCGTTGATTGGATTGCAATTGAAACATCAATTTAAACCATGTATTGTATTGCGCATCCTGTATTGTGACGAAGGAATTGGTACAGATACAAACTTCCAATATAAATCAGTGCTAAGACTCCTGCTTATTCTCGTGCTGGGGTCGTGGCCCGTTTCCTGTCCGCTGCGCCGCCGTCTTTTCTTTACTTCATTACAGAGGACTCCAAACACGACCCAAATTTCTCGCCCCGCAGAGTTAAAAACGAAGAAAAATGATATCCAGTATAGCCATAAACCTGCGATAGAAACAAAGTACATAGGAGAGGTTGAAAACAGCCGACCAATAACAGTAGTACAGCAGTCTCGCCACCTGACTTGCCGAAAACCCAAAATCATCAACGCCCGCCATAATGGTAGATGAGACCCGAGAAGAGGTCCATATGAGATCAAAGAGGAAGCCGCGTAGTAAAACAGATAATCGCAAGGAGAAAGTGTGCTCTTGTGATCATGCTAACCACGTCGGCCCTTGCCTCGTCCACTGCCTCCAGTGGCCTGGCGGCTCATGGCAGTGCCACCACCCAGGCTGCTCTGTCTGCTCATGGGAATGGCGGGGGCTGCCCCCGAGAAGGCGGCGCCCGAGGGGCCCGAGGGGCTCGGCTGGTCGCGGAGGCTGCTGGGGATGCCGAGATTCTCGCTGACCGTCTCGGGGTCGTCACGCGGCGCACCGGTGAAGGCGACATACTTGCCTCGGTAGTAAGGCACAGCCACGGCCTCGAGCACCTTGCGCAGACCACTAGGTGCATCCAGGTGAGCTCCAGGCCGGTGGGACTGGTCGTACTGCTTGAAGAAGCCCATGACGGACAGGTCCGAGGCAATGTCGTCCTGCGACAGCGGAACGGGGAAGTTTTGATCTGCCGTGCGCGGGTACGGCTTGAGGTACTGCTGGGGCACGGGTGGCGGCATCTTTGGGGGCTCTTGGGCGTGGATAAGATCCAGGTTGCCGGGGAGCTCAAAGTTGGCAATGCCCTCAATGCCCAGAATCTTGTCGTCCAAAAAGTTTTGGGCGGCGGCGGAGGCGGCAGCGGCACCACCACCACGCGTGCTTCTAGTCGCATGAGAGACGTTACGCTCCATGGCCGGCGCAGAGGGGATCGACTCGTTATCGTTGTCATCCACGTTGGCAGAATCGCTGTCGTCGTCGGGCAGCGAGGCGTTGCCGTTGGCGCGGTTGCGGAGGACGTATTGGTGCGCAGCAATCGCCGAGGTGTTGTAGTGCATCGAGAGCTCCTTGTCGGTAAACAGCTTGTCGATGCTATAGACGGGGCCGTTCTGCTTGGCCATGGCGCGCGCCTTCTCGGACTGCCAGAGCGGCGTGGTGCTGTTGGGGTCGAGACCGCGGCGAGCGGGTGCAGACTCTTCCTCTTGGTTTCGCTTGCGCTTCTTGCCGTCGGGGAAGAGCGTCAGGTCGTCTGCATCCTTACGCAGGCGAGTGGCTCGCTTGCCGTGGGTGCCACCGGGGGACCCGGGGTTTGTCAGGCTGAACTGGTTTGGGTTCAACAGCAGGGCGTTAGAGTCATTGATCTCGAGGACTTCTTTCTCGCGATTGAGACGGTTCTTCTTTTGTGTGAGGGTATTAATAAGTCGGTCGCGGAGGGTGTTTGTAAGCGCTCGATGCTCGCGCTTCGCGGTTTCGACCTTGTAAGCGTGTGTATTTTTATATTCTTGGACTTTGCGATCGTATTCATTCTATTTCTTTCATTAGCCTCGATTATTTTGGTGGCGCTCTTCTCATTTGCGGCATACCTTGGACTGCGCCAGCTGAAAATCGCGGATTTCCACGAGATCCTCAAGCTCGTCCATGAATTCGGGAAACCGGATTCCAGCCAGATCAATCATGCTTCGCGCATTATCCGAGTTGGCCATGGGCCCGAGGACCTGCTTGTGCTCCTTGCGCAGCTCATCAGCCGCGTCGAGCGGGTTCTCCTCGTAAGGGTCGAAGCGCTGTACCAAGTTGAGCTCAAACTGAATCTTTTGGAGCTGGTCGCGGTACGTCAGATCCTGATCGCGCTGAAACTTGTCGCTCATGGTGCTGAGGCGGTCCATGAGAGCCTGTCGCTTGCGGTCACGCTTCGATTGGGATGCAGCGGGAGGGGAGCGCCGGTCGGCTCTGCCAGCAAGGGCAGAAGCCGCGGCGGCGTCGCTCGTGGCCATTGTGTGTAAGGTGACTTCTGCCGAGTCTCGAGTGTGAAAAAACGCCCTGCGATATTGATATAGAGTGCCAAAGAGTCAAAGTTCTATGCGAAAGAATATGGACAAGTCGCGAAAAATCACAAGGCTTTTCGGCTGGCTTTGCGGGCGGGTGTGATGACGGGTTGTACCAAGCTTTTGCGGCGTGCAGCCACCGACTCCACGAGCGCGTAGAGGGGAAAGAAATACGTAAATCAAATGCAGAAAAGCATGCACTCCAAAGACTTTCGCCAACGACGCGGACACCGGGTATCAACTGCGTGGTGAGGAGCAGGCGGGAGAGCCGTTCTTGGTGTTGTGCGACAGCCTTTCTGCCCCAGACACTGACGGCTGGAGTCGTGCCAATGGCCGTATTAGGCCATCTCACCGCCCGCGTGGGGCGCTTTGGGGTCAAGCAGTACATCTGATTGGCCAGCGGAGTGTGGCAGGGGGCGGGTGCATACTGTACAAAGTATGGCTGGCACTGTCTACAAGCACTGTATAAAGTATTGCATGAAGATGTCAAACGCGCAGCGCTTCATTAATTGATTTCAGGATTCGGCTAGATTTCTCAGTGAATCTTCTCGTTTTAGATTCCATTTTCCACCGGCTTGCGAATTTCCTGTTCGCAGTTGCTAGCCTGCAAGATATATATACCTGTATCGTCTATCATTAAACCTCAGCATCGTTACAGTCCGCTCCGTAATTTTTGTAGTTGGCTAATTAATCCAAATCCTCCTGGTGGTGGTGTCGGCCGTCCCTCATCCCCCGTGACTGGTGATTCCGTCCGTCGCGCCAGGCCGTCTGCCGCTGCCGTCGCCTTCTTGGCTGGCGACGAAGCGCGCTGCTGCTGGTCCAGCTCGCGCATGAGCTCCTTGTGCCTGTCTTCGACCATCTTGGCCAAGCTCTCTATAAATCTATTACGGCCCTTTTCCTCTGCCGTGCCCCTCCACACGTTGGTCAGCTCTTTGAGCTCTTCGATCCTGTTGGCGGCCTTTTCGATGCCCGCGACAGGGTCGGCACCGCTTTCCTTTGGCGGGCGCAGCAGTGTGCTGATTTCTTCGCGCAGCTTCTTGAGATTTTGCTGGCCTCTTTCTTCGGAACTCTGCTGGTCGGAACCGGGCTCGGGTGCTGAGACTGACAGGAAAGACGAGCTAACAGACAGCTCGGATGGTGGGAACCCAAAATCCATGGCGTCTCCAAAGGTTTTGACCACAGTTTCGATACGCGCCCGAACCAATGTCAACGTTCGTAGTTGCTGAACACAAGTTGGTTCGTTGCTTGATCCATTTGCTTCAGTCGCTGTTGGCACTGGTAGTTCGGCCCCCATGCTCTTTTCCTTCGCCTTTCCTTCATCATCCTCTTCTGCCTCTGCCTCTTCCTTGTCTTCGCCATCCAACTGTTTCTGCTCCTCTTCTTCCTGCTTTCCACGAATGCCATCCGGCAGAAACTTCTTGATATCTTCCTGCAGCTTCTCATGCATCGTCTCATTCAAGCTGAGCGTCTCACCACGCAACAGCTCCACCTCGTACGCCAGCCTGCTCCCGCTGCGCAGGATGTCGTCGGTGAGCTGCGTCAGCGTCGACGACAGCCGCGTCGTCTGCGCGTTGAGCTGTGAGAGCAGCGCGTTGGCCTGCTGCGAGAGGTCCGCCAGCGGCACGGCCCCGGCCGGCGAGGAGGCGCTGGACTTGGGCGCGAGCGGCGGCAGCTTGGCGTTGAGGAAGGCGGCCGGGTCAAAAGACGGGCCCAGAAAGTCCTGCACAAACTCGTCGGACGTGTATATCGACTTTGGCTTGATCAGCTGCTTCGAAACCCCGCGGGCATGCCCACTGCGTGTAGCGGCGCTGCTGGCCCGACGGCGCAGCTTGGTGTCTGAGGTCATGGCGACTATCCCTCCACGCTGGCGTTGGCGGCAATTGGGCGATGAAGCAAGGCGCAAGTGTCCGCAAAACTGAATTCCGGGTTTATAATGTAATTATTGACGGGTAGTTTGGCGGCAAACTCGACGCTGCTGATCCTCCTGATGCTGCCACAGTGTGATGTTGCCAACGGGCCCGACAATGAGCCGACCCTCGCCGTAGCACGCGGGCAGTTGCCAGCACCGCCAAAAGCGGATGACTCCAGGCCAACGACCCACGCTGCTGGCTGGTGGCCATTTTGACATTTTGCCGTAATACGCCCTTTACATGTTTTTCTATCCTATTACGAATCTCACCACTTGCTTTCGACATTTCAACATATCATGAACCAGTGAGAGATGAGTGAAAACACAGAAGAAATGCGCATAGATCCCGCCAGAGCGGCAACGCTCGTGTCACAGCTCTCATCCGTTCAGCAACGGATCACAGCCCTCAACGCCGGCCGCAATGTATGTGTAACCTACGAAAGCCTGCACGACTGCAGAGAACATCACTAGCATATCCATCATCACACCCTCAAATTCTCATGCTAATTGCCTCTCTAGGTCCGTCTCGTGGCAGTCTCCAAGCTCAAGCCCGCCAACGACATCCTCGCGCTGCACCAGGCTCCCGCCAGCCACGCGCACTTTGGCGAAAACTACGCCCAGGAGCTGAGCCAAAAGGCCGAGCTGCTGCCCCGTACCATCCAGTGGCACTTTATCGGCGGCCTCCAGTCCGGCCACTGCAAGTCCCTCGCCAAGATCCCCAACCTCTTTGCCGTCTCCAGCGTCGACACACTCAAGAAGGCTGGCCTGCTCAACGGCGCCCGCGCCGCGCTGCGCGCCGCCGACCCCGCGGTCGCCCCCATCGCCGTCCACGTCCAGGTCAACACCTCGGGCGAGGAGGCCAAGTCGGGCTGCGCGCCGGGCGACGAGACCGTCGCCCTGTGCAGGCAGATTGCGGAGGAATGCCCCGACCTCCGGCTCCTCGGCCTCATGACCATTGGCGCCATTGCGCGCAGCAAGGCCACTACCCCGGAGAACAAGAACGAGGACTTTGTCGCCCTCAAGGAGCAGCGTGATCTCGTCGCCAAGGCGCTCGGCGTCGAGCCGGAGAGCCTGGAGCTGAGCATGGGTATGAGCGAGGACTTCGAGGGCGCCATCACGGAGGGCAGCGGCGAAGTCCGCGTCGGCAGCACCATCTTCGGCCAGCGGCCAGATCGTTCAGATGCTAAGATTCGTGTATAAATATTCGAGCCGCATAGAACTAGCTTGTACATAAAAAGTTACGATGGCGTCACGAAAGTTACCGATCATACTCTTGTGATATCCGATGCACATTTCTCATAGCTTATCACGACTGCCCAGTGCTCCCTTCTGCATTCTTTTTTGTTTTAAACTTATAACTAACACTTGAAACCCGCCAAACGCCAGATTGTTCCCACGCGCATATACCAATAAATGCCTGCCATCCGGGGTATATCCCTGACATTCTTGTTCTTCGAGACGCCGATGTCAACCCTTTCTCCCACTTATGTCACCATAACATTCCCAAACGCATCGGATATCTCTTGTCTTGAAGGAGGCTCTGGCAGTTCAGGCCCGGCCGAGACGCCCATGCTAAGGTGGTCCTGCAGGAGCTTAAGCAGTATAGCAGGCACCGAATCATCAGTCGCACGGATCGTCAGTCGAATCATCTACGGAAACGTTAGCTCGGCGAAAACTTGGCGATTATGAATCAACTTACTTGGGTTCCATAATTGGGTTCCAGTCTCAGGAGACAGCCAAATTTGCCACCTTCCGTTGTGTGCAGGACACTGGCACCGACAATATTCTTGGGGTTGGGATCAACCATGTCAAGCAGGCGCCAGCGGAATCCTTCTACAGATCTCTTGACAAATGTTTCCGTAATCTCCCTATTCTTCGCCTTTGCATTCACACCAAAGATGCCCTGAGCTTCTCTAGGGCCGGCACTAATTTGCTTCCAGCGCTTGAAGAAATCTTCCGCCGATAGTTCGGCGGGGTCCATAAACTTGTGCATGGCAACAGGAAGTTTGAGTGTAACAGCCTGCAGAGATCCAGCAAGATAACTGACTCTGATTGTCGGGCTCTTTGTGAAGGCTTTCTGCGCTTCAAACATGATAACTTGTTGCGACTGGCCGCCATGAACGAGACTGCTGTCAGGCAAGTCCTTTACGTCCCACGTCAAATTCGCCTTTTCGCTTCGGTCCAAGTCCAGCGTAGTAGTGAATGATGAGATTTCGCCAGGATTCTTGTTCTTGAAGTAGGCGATAATGCAAGCCATCTGCCCTCGGTACTCGGATCGAATGCCTATTTGCAGCTGGCTATCCTCATACAGCACACCTTCTGATCGCAGCATGAGGCGGTTGTATCCCTTCTCCCAGCCGGGCGACAGATGCGCC
The DNA here is from genome assembly GCA_029218145.1 of Aphanocladium album. NCBI lineage: Eukaryota > Fungi > Ascomycota > Sordariomycetes > Hypocreales > Aphanocladium > Aphanocladium album. The sequence continues at coordinate 31,773 of JARDXD010000741.1, forward strand.
GCACTGGCCAGGTTCGGGGCCTTGACCGGTTCTGATGCGCCGCCCATGTCGAGGCCCGCCAAGTCATTCGCACCATTCGACTGCGCTCCTCCATTTGTGCCATTGAGAGCCTTTCCGGAGCTGAAGGAACGCTTGAGACCAGGCTTGGTCATGCTCAGTTCAGAATTATCGGCATTGGCGTCCTTGCCTCCGACCACCCATGTACGTCTATCACTAGTATTGGCATGTTTCTGGTGCAGTCGAGACAGAAGAGCTGACTCTCGCTCGGGGAACGGAGGCATCTCGTCGCAGACAGTTCTGAGCAGGTCATCCGTGGGAAGCGTGGCAAGAGTGAGATACTCGCAGGCTCGTTGTTGCATTTCCGAGTCCAGCGTGTAGCTGTGAATTTCAAAAACACGAACCAACTGGGGCTTGATTTCCGGGAATAGGTTGACGAATTTGATGAAGCATGACAAAATCATGGCGCGGGTGCTCGGTGATGATGAGGCGAGCTTGTTTTGCAGAGCCATAAATTGCTCGATGGGGCTGCATCGTGGTTGATCAGCAACCAGATGACCAAATTCACCCAGAATGTATGCTCCAATTTTGACCAATGTTTCGTGGCAATGATCAGACTTGATGTGCTGGAGCGCATTTTGCGCAGCGTACACTTGGAGCTCTTCGTTGTTTGTGACGATCTGTGTGACACGTTGCCAGACTTCGTCGCTAACATGATCACCCGCCATGGCAATCAGTCTAAGGGAAATGTCGACATACCACTGAACGTCAGTGGCGTACTTTTCCGTCAAAATGGCGATCTTCAGAACCATCTCTTCACGAATGGCATAGTCAGCATTTTGAAGGTGGTGCAGAAGCTCGCCGACGATAATTCGCGCATTTGTCGAATCGCACATGCTGTAGAGTAGATCCAAGCCCTTCCGTCGCACAGAAATATCGCGATCTTTTAGTGATCCGAGAATGATATTTTGGTGTTGCTTAATTGGAGAAAGAGTTCGTGTTCGCGCGGCAAGATGTGTCATCGCTTCCAGGCCGAGGTATCGAACATTGGTCTCACGGCTCTGAATGAATCGGCCCAGGCGAGACGAGATTTGATCCATGAGTTCATGTTCGTTGTCGAGGTGGATTATTAGATTGATTGCCTCGAAGAGCACAGCATTTTGCGCATTGTTCTGTTGCACATTTTTGCTTCCCTCAGTAGCCAAGCTCAGGATCTTCTGAAGAGCTTCTCGAAGCATGTTGCGCACGTGAGTGTCTTCGGAGGGCGCAAAATATTGAAGGAGCTTCAGAAGTTTTACCTGGAGCCATGGACACGGGACCTTGTAGTATAGGTAATCCGCAGTGTACTCAGCATCGATGACGATTCGCTTGAGTCGGGCAGCGGCTTTGGCATAGGCTCCCTTGTAAAGCTCAAGGCTATCCTGAGCCACTGTCATGACCAATGACGTGACAGAGAGGGCAACACCAAGATCATTGTCATCCATCAAGTGTATCAGGCGATCAGCCCATTGCGGACTGACAATTTCGGGGCTTTTTCGGTACAGTCGCAGTAGTGTAAGGGCTGCCTTCTTCTTGACAAATGATTTCGAGGTCGGGGCAATTAGAAGACGGTGTACGTCGCCGCTTAGAGACTCGCCCATTTCACGGCCGCCAACGTTGGCAATGGCGTGGAGGGCCAGACAGTTGAAGAGTTCGTTGTGGTCCAGAAGATCTTTGCGAATACTGTTGACGACGAGGTGTAGGAGCTCGTGCTTCTCGTGAAGGAAGAGTGTGACGGCGAGGTAGCCAATCTGCTTCTCCGAGTATTTTCCTGCGGAGATGAGGTTGACAGCTTCGAGGTGACCAAAATCGACGTTCCATCCTAGGATATAAATGTACAGAAGCTTGCAGACGTATTTCTTCTTGTGATAGCCGCTCAGATTGCCATCTTTGAACTTTTGTCGGATATTGGCCAGCTCTTTGTTGATGCGCTTCTCTTCCAGCTCGCGGGCACGGGCATTTCGCAAATCGGCGATGAACTGGACCAGGCCGCGCATATTTGCAGTGCTGCTGCTCGAGCGGCCCAAGAAGCCACCTCCGGAGGACGACATTTTGTACGTATATGCTGTGGTCGTATGCGCAAGCCAAAGGGTCGTCTCGTTTTCGCCCCCTTTCAGAGATCAGCGGCTCGGCCGGGCCACGGAAGAAAAGTCGCAAGCTTGTTCGGGTTCGTGCGCTATTCGTATGTAGGGTTATATCGTCGCAGAAATCGCATAATCAGCGTCGAAGGAGATCATGAGGTATGCCCGCGGGTTATCAAAGACTTCTAGGTGTTCGCTCGTCCAGCGCTTGTTTTAGGAGGGGGCGAGACAGAACCGCTAGCCACAACGCGGTGTCAAGCTACGCGGCAATGAGTTCTTTGGCGGGGAAAGGAGCTCTAGCAAAGAAGATGCTGAAATTTGGATCAGCGCCCGCAGTCGCTATGATTAGCTCGGTGCAGAAGGGCGGACCAGGACCAGCAAGCGGCGTAATTGCGGTCGAGGGGAATGGTCGAGGAGGTGGTGCTGGCTGGCTGCGGTGGTGGCGGCGGCGTGTCGACGGAGCTGGTACGTACCTACCCTGACATCCGCTGCAGAGCAATTGAACAGTGGGCCATGCACTGTACTTTTCGCGACTCCAGAAAGCTTCAAGAAGTCCCAGAGAAATAGCTGCACCATCCGCCTTCTGTGCTCAATTCCCATTACAGCTCATACAGTTCTAGCAGGCTATTTTGCTAGGGTGGAATGCCATGTCGGCATGCAGGCGAACCTCGAATAGCGCGGCGAGAGTGCTGCCCCGACTCTCTCTGAACCGTTGCACGCCACCCGCCGCGCAGCTCACTTGTCGAACATATGCTGTGGCTTCAAACGCTGCGCCTCGATTCCAGGTCTTCAACAGAAGGACAAAATGGCTTCAAAAGGAGCGCGCCGGATTCAACGTGGAGGAAGGCCGCCAGGCGGATTATCTCAAAGATGAGGTCGCTGTGCGCGTAGCAGAGAGATTGCTGGTGCGATCTGGTCTCAATTTGCCTTTCCATCATGGACGGTTGCTGACGCATGGCTCATAGGACATCAATCGCCATTTCCCCAAGGTGCTTGATCTTGGCGCAAACAGCTGCAACATTGCACGCGCCCTTACATCCGACAACCCAGACCCCGATCCCTCCAAACCCGATTCGGCACCCCTCTCGACGCGCATATCAGAACTTACCGCGGTCGATTCCTCAGAAACGCTTCTGTATCGAGACTCTGGTCTTGACTTCAACAAGAAGCTCAATATTACACGCCGAGTTCTGGAGGATGAGGAGACGCTGCCGTTCGAGCCCGAGTCGTTTGACCTGGTTCTCAGCTCGCTGAGCATGCATTGGATCAACGATCTCCCAGGCATTCTCTCTCAGATTAACAGCATTCTGAAGCCCGACTCGCCATTCATCGGTGCCATGCTTGGAGGCGACAGCCTCTTTGAATTGCGCACGTCGCTGCAGCTCGCAGACTTGGAGCGTCGGGGAGGAATTTCGCCACACGTCTCCCCGCTGGCGGATGTCAGAGATATAGGCGGCTTGCTGCAGAAAGCAGGGTTCAAGATGCTTACGGTGGATGTTGACGACATTATTGTCGACTATCCTGACACATTTGCCCTCATGCAGGATCTACAAGCCATGGGTGAAAGCAATGCGATTCTCGGCCGAGAAATGGGCCCAATTGGTCGCGATGTCCTGTTAGCCAACGATGCCATCTACCGCGAGCTGCACGGCAACGAAGATGGGTCGATTCCGGCCACTTTCAGGATAATTTACATGATTGGCTGGCGTGAAGGAGAGAACCAGCCTCAGCCCCTGGCAAGAGGATCTGGTGAGACAAATTTGAAGGATTTGTTGGAGCAGAAATAGGCATGCGTGTCTCGACTGTATATATTTGTAAATGTAATTAAAGCAGGTCTTGTTTGAGCCAATGACCATTAGCAGTCAAGAAATGAAAAGGAATATCTCATGAAATTTATTGTTTCTTCTATATATGAAATAGGCTTTCGTAAACGGCAAAAATACCCCCATCCCTTTCTCTCATCAGCTTTTATACTCGGCGCCAGTCGGTCATTGTTCTGCCGATGCATCCGAGACCGGCCACCTCGACGAGCTTCTCGTGCCAGCTAAGCATGACGCTCATGGCAGCAGACGCCGGCTCGTTGGACGCACCGGGACGGGCGCCGACCTGGCTGAAACCGCCGGTGGACTGTGGCGTGACCTTGGAGCCGCGGCCACCGTGAGATCCCGCCATTCCTTTGTAGCTGCGTTGCAATTGCATGTCAGTATGAATCGCGCGCTGTGGAATTGTGTATGGTCAACCGTACATGTACTTCATGAGGACGTCGAGGCATTCGCTTCCTCCGGGGGACTCGTAGATGCGCTTCAGCAGAGGCGTCATTTCGCTAGCCTTGATGGACTGCAAGACTTCGTTGATGGTTTGTAGGTGAGCATCCTGCGGAGGTACGCGTTAGCTCAGTTGTTTAGCCGGTCATGCTATTCCTGCGCATCCCGATGCCGACAACAGCAAGTGATGTGCCATTGCGCGCGAGCGGCATTTCCGACATGTTTCCCAAGCCCGTGCTTCATGAGTGCTTCCCATCGTCATCTTACCTTGGCAGCATCGGTTCCGTTATATACAGGCGTCTCGAGGCACCCGCGAAGAGCTCCCTCGGTATCGCCGCCGCGCAACAGCTGCCTGACCTGGCCGGACAGTCCGCGCACGTCGGCCTCGGTGATCTCGGGCTGCGGGGGGTGCAGCGTGGAGATGTCGAAGTTGAAGCTCGAGTCCTCTGTCAGGGCGTCAATGTTGATTGTACGCCAAGCATCGCTGAGCGAGGCACTCGTGTGCTGTTGGATGATGGACATGTCGGAAGCTGCGCGGTTGTAGGGTGGATGTCGAGGTGGGCGGAGTCGGGCGAGGGGTGGCGCGTCCGTGCGGTTGATTTGTCTCCTGTTGTGTTATGCGATTGAATGGTGCAGCGGTCGGCTCGCATCAAGATTTGGTTAGCGAGGCTTGTCGGATGTCAACGATGGCAGCGGAAGTTGTGGTGAAGCTTGGCCTGACTGCGTCACCAATTTGGCGGGGTTCTCGCGGGCCGTAGAGGCTGAGTGGCTGGCGCAGCTGGAGGTGGGGCTAGAGCAAGCTTGGTATTCAACATCCACGCTTCAAGTCTCGACAATGAAGCATGGAATATACGTTCTATGTCAACAAAGAGAGATAGCAGTTGTCTCGATTTGTTGTGAGTCATAGTCGACAGGTATTTGTAACCGTGCTTTTCAATGTTTATGGAAAGGTCCTGTGTGCACCATATCAGGTTCAGATTTCGTGTAAGTGGTATGGAGACTATGAGAGCTCCGAATCGCGCACGAATCAGCTCAACATGGAGAGCTTGAAACAACAAGTCGCAGGCAGATACGCAATACTATCGGAGGCTTCATCAGATCGTGAGGAGTAGGGTTGACCTGTTTCCTTAACGTAGACAAGTACAATACACGCATGTCAACGCGTCTTCTCAAGCTACCCGGTAGCAGAATTGACCACAGCCAAGACATGAAGCGGCCACCACACGATGGCACACATAAAGCAACAACACATGACTTTTTTTACGCTGACGCGTGTGGTTCAGACTGCGGTATACTAGTAACTATGGATGCAATCAAATACTTAGATTATGCTACACAACCCCGTGACTATGACAGCTCTGCGCTGGTCCAACTGCGCGACGAGACAGCCGCATCAATTTCCATTCATCCTCTCGTCTGATGTTGGACAGTCGCAATGCTGACAGTCTGGAGCCATCCAACAGATCTTGGCGCCAACCCTTTTCGTATCATTGCATCGAAAAAGCAGGTTGCCAGCTGACTCGCCTGCAGCAACGGGGAAGGGGAGACCCGCCAGTCGCAGCATCGAACCGTGTCAGGGCTTATTGCTTCTAGACGCCCTTCAGAATTCTGCCTTGCTCCCGCTATAATAGCGTCTATTGTAATCATTAGCCAGTATCCGCATGAGCAACGGCCCGGCAAGGCCGTGGGAGGTCCCTGAGAGTGAAGACTCCGCCAGCATAACAGTCGACAACGGCATTTCCGCGTCTCCAGGAGAGACGACTTGTTTACGTGAACAACGCAGGTGATGGCAGAAACGTAACATGGACGGCAAACTTTGATATCACATCGCAGCCGGCGGGAAGCGGATTCGCAGCAGCACCGACAACCAATAATCAAACTGGCGGGTGGCTGAAAGCAAACGTGGCATGGAGGTGCTTCATGTTCAGGCAACCTTCCTTATTCGGCAGATTTGCCACCCATACATCAATTCGCTAGCCGTACAAGTCAGCCTGCGGCTTCCGGGGCTGCAGAACTTGGTCTGGCGCACCGGCAGGTTGGAATCTCTGCTTCCGGAGTGGTTCTGCAACTTGGAATATCCTTGCCTCTTGCTACCAAATACCCAACTACCCAACAAACCCGCGCTGGTGGGACAGGCTAGCGTAGCATGGAAGGCTCCCCTTTTTCCAGAAGAAAAGAAAACAACCCAGCCTCTCTATGCACCCCGGCTTTTTGGTTCTAGTACCTTGCAGGAGTCCCACAAAAGGGTGTTCGCTGCAGGGCCAAAAGCGTAGAATAATAAGAAAAAAAATACCCCTGTAGCCCTGAGAGGTTGGTTCATGGAACCGAGAGAAAAAATTTTCCTGTTAAATTGCGGCGGCCTGGGGTAGGGGCCTAGTGGATTGGCGGCTGGCTTCCGCGGGTCTGGTAAAGCCTCATGTCGTAGTCTTGGAGGGTTCTGCACCCATCGTTTAATAAGACACGTCGGCGACTCTCTGGGGCTACGCAGAAGAAATTCTTGTGCGCAAATGATTGTGAATCTGAGCACGCCCAACTAACGCGTAAATTGATCAAAAGTGATACTGGCCCCGGTCTGTTCTTCCGGAGAAGCAAAATTGCTGGCGAACACGGCCTAATCGAGGCAACAAGTGGGACGGAATCTATTGGTATGTCTAATGAGCGCACTGCCGTGCAATGTCACTGTCACGTTCTTGTTCTACTCTGTAGTGAAGGAACAAAAGCAAACTGGGTTGCCTGGCGCATCTCCTGATCAAGTCACGCAGCAAACTTTGCCGGAACGTCGCCACAGCCTTGGCAATAAGCCCTTGTCGTGACCCTTCGTTCAGCGATTGTACTTTAAAGTATTATTTGAAGTGGCACAGATCGCTCTTGTACCGCATTCGCTACAGCACAGACGGCATCCTCAGATAAGAAGTCGGGGCAGCCGGTATAGCCGCAATACGGCATACTTTATCCTCGTGGTTTACCGATGGCTTTAAAAAGTCCTCACCGAGTCAGGATTTAATCCCTGAGAGCTGTGCGGTGGCCAAGGCTGTGCAAGAGCTGCCACGAGTCAAATATATACACAATTGGGATATTGCACCTCATGCCCATGTAAATGGCGAGATCATGATAACATGCTATCCAAGTACTCAAGCTTTTCCGTTCGCCTCGTCAGAGAGAGCCGTGGAGTTTTCCCGATCGTCACGCCGTGCCACTACTGTCTGTGCCAATTGTTCGATCATCATAATTACAATAGGCTCCGCTACGGGTAAAGCAAACTGAGGCAAAAATTGGCCACGAGAGCTTGGATCGGAAAAGGGTGTTTTTCGTCTGCGCCGCCGTTGAACTCTTGGCCGAGGCCGTTCACATGTGGCGCGGACCGTGGACGGGAAGGGCCGTAATGTCAGAGCGGTGCCGTCTAGACAGGGTGACTGACAAACACGGGTCGAAATAGACAATCCCTTAAAATCAGGGTCTATCGTGCCACTGGTTTTCCTCTGGCTCCAATCATAAGGCGACGACAATTGGCCCTCGCGTATGGATGCCTCACGGTGATGCCTAAACCGCGCATTTGTTTGACTCGCAGCCCTCGCTTGAGCCACAGCGTCGGTATCAGACAGCCGAGAGGGGCCAGAGACCAGTGTTTCAAGTGCAATTTGGAGCTGGGGAAGTCTTGCCCAAAGAGGCTTAAACCAGGAACGGGGAACTGGACATTGCAGTCGTATCCACTGGGCTTCGTACCCGCTGAAAGGCCTCAAGCTAACACTGGTGGCAAGTTGGCCAATTTTGTAGCAGGAGAGAGATGCGATAATGCGCTGCCTAGATGATCAGGTTAGTCTCAAGCCTGTGTGGCGGAAGAAGGGCAACATGCAGGTTCAGTTGAAGCAGCCGGAATTCGGAACTTATGTGATTCTTCTGAGCCATGCACCATACACTCGGTAGTTACCAGCTACTTATGACACTGCCAAGTTTTCAGTCATCTTATTGCACCCCTACTAGCATTTCGTAGGAGGCAGCACTAGTCAGGGCAACAACTTGGACCATGCTGACGCTAGTCTGTAAGCATTGACACTGACACTGTCGCTGGTGGCTCGGTAGTGACATTATTGCGAGGCACTAGGCTTTCTAGCAGCGTTGCATTAGCCCTGTCCCGGCTTGACAAATGCTGTGGGACGGCGTGTTTCTAGAAGGCTTCCGTTCATCCTGGGGCGCCGAATTTCGTCGTCATGGCCAGTGTACAGGCTAGCCGCTGCTAATCAAACTATGGAACCGAATTTGTTTGAACCATTTTCGAGGTAATACAGGACTAATACCGTCAGCTGCATCGACCAAGCGTGGCGACACCCAGGAGCGTCTTCATGCTGAGTACGGGGCAAAATAGAGGAAACGTTCTGCGGCGCTGCAGGCGCACGACCAGTTCGGCTGTCGCTGGAATAGGCCTGCAAACATGGGCTCTCCTGCACGTGGCTTTTCAAGCGAGAATGAATGCATGCCCGTTGCAGGACCGTATTGGCGTCTGACGCCGTGCATTGGAGTGGCTCGGCGCACTCTGCCGCTGAATCATGGCACCGTCGCAACTGCGGTTTTGAAGGCGTTTCGGTTCCTGTTGGCTCCTGTTCGCAGCGCAAGCTCACGCCATTATTTTTTCAAGGTGAATACTGAATTAGGGATACTAAAATTAAATAAAATTGCCTATAGACTGCCTCACTACCAAGTATATGGCTTGTTTATACAAAAAAAATTGCCTGCGAACCCGACAGTTGGCCGCAGCTCGAAAATCCAGAATACCTCATATATAGGGAAAATGAGTGTGCTAGTAATTACGAGCTGTGTCTATGCTTTCTCATGGAAAAAACTAGGTTGCTATTATGTGCAAGGTATTGTTTGCCTTGGCATGGTTTTACCTTGGATGAAAGGCCTATTTTTACAACGTCTGCATTGACATTCAATTGCTGAGACCTGACAGCGGCGTAGCATAACAACGTAGGAATTGTTTGCTCATCAAGCAAACGTCTTAGCTGCGCGCGGGCTGACATGCAGTGACCAAGCCGGAAGTGCCGAGGCTGCTCCCAAAGAAAGGTGCAGTGCGCCACTGGCGTCACGCACAGAGGCAGGCTGGCGGATGCATCTTGGTGTCGTAATATGAAGCAGGCTCTGAAGCCTTAGTAAACAACGAGAATTATACCAATTTTCGGCATGCGGGAAACGGCATGTATACTCATTCCTTTTGAGCCTGCCACGTATTGTGATGCAATGGAAAACCATGTGCTTAAAACTCACATGCAACATGGCGCACTACTCGGCGATAAACGGAACCCTGGGTACATGGCTTGTGGCTTTTTGCAACCCAACAGGCGTGGAAGAGGGTATAAGGCTGGAAGCCCGGCGATATTCCACCAGTGCAGCCCCCAACAGCGTGCCCGTTTACAACACGGGATATCGAGCGTCAGCTACCAGTACGGCATACGCCCATTTGGCTTACACCACTCACACGTTGCCCCCAGCTGTGCCAACTAATAAGCTTCCGTTTTGGCATATCAGCCATTGCAAGCAGACGCAATCCAGGCTTGCTCTCCCAGCTTCCGGCACAGTACCCTGTTGAGTTGCGACCGAAAAAGAATATTGATTTGAAGTGCGTGCCACGGCACGGCACGGAAGTTAGTCACCGGGCTGCGCAGTGCTTTCCATTTCCTGCGGGATCACAGCCCAGCTGAGGACAAATGCATCTTTTGCGAGTTATGCCGATAACAGGGCAGCCGTCTGAATGGTGTGGTGTGGTGGACGGCTCACTAGTTAGTGCTCATAAGTGTTGAGCTATCATGCAGGCAAGTCGCCAGTCAGCGCCAGACAGCCGTTACGCAATATCATCATGAGAGCAATGACTGGCGCCACGCCGACAGGATCCCCAAAGTGCAAATTTTTCTTCTGCCGGAGCAAGCAAAGCATCGCGTGAACCAAGAGAACCCTGCCTCAAGCTGTGACCGGGTAGCATTGCCCGCGAGAGGCTGGTTGGCTGGCCCCTATGGCCCCCTGACCAGGCGAGAGCTATTAGTTTAGGATTGGAGGAGGAGCCTCTCCAGAACGGAAGGCTCGCGGAAGGCGGAGCGGCAAAGCCCACCAGCGGACAGGCTCCAGGCTCCAGGCATGCTGAGCGCAGTGCGCCCAGTCGCAGCAAGATGTGCGAGAGAGGGAAAAAGTGAACCCGGCGCTGTGGGAAGACTGATCGGCACCCTGGCCAGGCACGAACCCGCAGTGCCAACTTGGCTACAGGAAGTGCCAGTGGCGTGGGCCCTTGTTGGTAATAGCACGCTGGTACGAGTACAAAGGTACAGAAGTACCAGCACTCCGTGAAAGGCAGCTTTGCCAGCTTTGCCAGCTTATGGTCTCAGTATCGGGGCGCCGACCGCAAGTGCCGGAGAGGGCATCAACCCAACCGGTACGGCGTATCGCCTCTGTCACCTCGCAGTCACAGAGACAACGTCGTCTCGCAAACCGCATTGGCAGAGGCTGGCTCTCGGCGCCAGAATGCCAGCCATGTTCCTGGCTAGTTAGTTCCCAGAAAGTACGGGGCGGTACCTCGTACCAGCAGCACGGGCATGGGCTGACGGGCTACCCAAGTCACAAGTTCCCCTTTCACTCATTCCCCTGTTCGAAGGAGACCCGACGAGTGGGAAATTGCCCACACCCCCCCAATACGGCTTAAACAAGAGAGTGACGACAGACAGGGGGGGCCTAAAGTGCTTTGGCCGCCCGGGGACAATGGGCGCCGCATTATTTTTATTTTATTTTTTATTTTAAATTGTACCTGGCACAGACCAGTTTTCCTTCTTTTTCGTTTCTTTTGCACCTTTCTTTCTTCCGTGGGCTTGTCAGGCTAAGAGAACGGACCACATACGCCCCAATGCCCTCCCTGGTATGACTCTGTCTGCTCACACCCCCCTTAACTGTCGGCACGCAAGTGTTGGCGCAGCCAGACCTTTTTTTTTTTCTTTACAAAAGCTCACGCTCCCTCCCTTCACTTAGTTTAGCTTCTCTTTTGTGTCTCTCTAATCGTTTTCTTTCCTATTCCTCCTTAATACCCAGCGTCCTCTTGCTTTCATCGCTTAACTGTCTGCTTGCTCGCCCCGTCTGGATTTCGGGCTTTGATCTATACTGCAACCACTTACACCCCCTTTAATCTACTCGCCTACTGCGACTCACGTCTACAAGCGACAATTGTCGATATCACACAATCAACTAATCGCGCTTCTCCGATATATTCGCCAAAAGCGACGACCAATAATCACCTTGGCGACTCAGCCCTTGTTTGATTATGCGCAACTCTCAAAAGCGCCAATATTCGACACAACAATAGAGTCTGTTAGCAGCTCGGATCACCGCTCGGTCCGCAGTCACATTCACGCTCGCAAACAAGCGAAACTGCAAGTCGCCGACCTTTATCCTGCAGGGAATCAGTGATTCGTCTCGTGTTGCCCTAGTCAACGCGCCGGTGCCGATATACTCTCGCCTCGCAATCCACGACTTGCTCAGCATTCACCACGACACGATTCCGACCAATAATATTGGCAACACTGATACCCTAGCCGCGATTCGGCTCTCTTTCTGGCTACCTTCTCCGTCAGCCATCATTCACTCTGGTGTTCCCTGAACGGCTTCTGGAAAACCGTCACACCATCAAGGTGAGTCAATCATGAGTTTGCCTTCGCTTTCCTTGGCTAGCTGGCCTGACTGTCACGTTTGACCAAATCAAGCGTCACTGTCGTGTCGCTATCTGCTTCTGTCATTACTATATAAACCGCCGCCAGCCTGCACAAGAACCAATCTGCTAACCTCAACTTCAGCAACACAACACTCAACCAACCCCCCCAAACCATCACAACCATCACAATGATACACAGAGATTCTTCAATGCACAACATGGGCCGCGGTGCCTACGACACAACCGGTCTGCCAAAGCCGCCTCCTCCACCTAAGCCCCGATAAGTCGACCTGTGTCGCTTTAAATCGGGCATGCGAGTGAGCGAAACAGCATCGCGTATCGTGTAACGCGACCTCGCCTTCAGATTTCCAACCCCTGTCACTTTCTTCGACTCTTCGACTGTACCACTACATGTGTATAATGGTTTTCCAGCGATACGATTATTTAATTTCGCTTCTTTTTTCTCCTGTCGACACTACACAAAAGGCTCACTGCCAATCCTTGCGTATCAGCAGCAAGGACTCACCGGAAAGCTGACTTCACAGTCACTTTACCATGCTCTGGGAATATTTGCTTTTTTTATTGGACACCACCCAAATGGGTGCGTGCGGCGTTTGACTATAGACGGATTTGGGCCCAAAAATTTCCTGCTCTTTTTTTCTTTTTGCGATTCCCTTTTTTGCTTTTGCCCTCTTTACCATGTCGTCTGGTTTGCCTCTGACACATTTCGCCCACTACTTAGAGCCTTGTCTCGTCAGATGTCACCTTTTCGCGGCAGGTCAAGACAACGCGCCAACAATCGGCGACCGAGTGCATTCGGTGGAATGCAACCTCGGCGCGACATGTCTTGGAACCACACACACACACACACACGTTCCCCACCTATTCTGAGCGAACTGCGAACTTGGCTTTGATCAATCAACGGGCATGGTCAGTTTTACGACGCAATATCGACGCCAATGGCTCTCTATTTTTTTTCTTTCTACCTTCGCTTGGGAACAGGATTTAAAAAGTTTTGATGAAGATGGGAGACCACTACATGTGTGCCTGCAGGGCTTGGGACCGTGGATTTGGATCATGTCTTGTGCTTTGCTGGCAACAGCTTGAGTTACATGGATCTCAGTTCACATGCCGGCACTCGACCCGCCGTCAGATGAACTCTGTGTCATACGGCTGAAGGAGGGAACCTCAGAATGTGGTCTTGTAATATTTCTTGTTTTTCTATTTGTACTTTTACCCCTTTTGGCACACAGAACATAGACGGGAAGCAGAGCGCGAGAGCCTTTGGTTGAGAGAATAATTCCTTGCTTTCACCTTTCCTTAACGTATTAGATAGACTACCAGGTATCAAGACATGACATTATACCTCTACTTCCTCCGCTCCGTACTAAATCGATACTCAAGTGATTTGTTCGTTCTGTATTCATATGACGATCAGGCAATACTCTGCTAGGCCGATTAACAGCCCCCAAGCGAAGAAGCATGTGAATCATGGGCCTCGCGATGATGGTAAGGCATCTCCGGCCTGTGGAAAGATGATTACATATTTAGAGTCAAAATATCGTCACCACGGCAAAACGAGACGCAGAAACAAATGTGCTGGCAAGCACCAGCAAGCCTAGACAGCAGCAATCGGTAACCTGCGGGTGCCTGCCTTGTATTGCGCAACCATGCAAGTCTGATGAATTTGTGTCACGCGGCATGGAGCTCATGTCGGTGCATGGGTTAACTACAGCTTGCGGAGAAGGCTTGTTTAGTGGCCACCCGGATTCTGGGGACGAGATACGATTCTACTAGACTCGATCAAGTCATGACCCAGCCATTGTGCTCAGGCTTTCGAGACAACTTGCGCTGTACCGTGTATGCGGTGTAGGGCAGTCAAGTACCGACATGCCGGGACAGTTATTCCTGGCGATTACGACAAAGACTGGTTTTTAGTCCAATCAGAAACGAAGACTGTCAATTATTGCCCACTCGGTCGGAATGGTAAAAGCAAAAACAGGGAGAAAACAGAGACCAAGACAGATCAAGAGAGGACGATTGAGGGCAAGCTCAATGAACGCGTGGAGCCCGCTAGCAACACTGACGAAACGACACAAGAGGAGAAGAGGTAAAACTGATACAGCGAGAAAACAACTGAGAACAGGAGTTGAGCAAACCGTGTGAGACGCGTCTCTCAACCTTTCTCTGCGCTGCGATAGGTGGCGGTATTTTTCGGCGTATTCGGAGTCGCAAGGGAGGGTGGCAGGAAGGCGGGGAGGGGCGTGTCGCGAAGGGAGAGAAACGAGAAAAGAGGCTCAGAACCAGGCTTTTCGCAGGTGTCTCGCCCTCTTTCCTCTCTCAAAAGCCTCGCCATTGTCATTTTATCGCGTGCGGCAATGCGATGGAAAATACTGAGCAAGACAGGGCGTGTGAAACTTCAGGTAGGAGCGCTTTGGGCTCAGCAAGTCGGAGGTTTTTCTTAGGTCCTTCGTTACATTCTTGCCCGCTGACGAACGTGAGACCAACTTCGCGACCAGTGGAAACGTCAATTCTCGCGTATAATGATCAGTAAATCCTCGATCGCCAACCGTACTGCGTCGTTGGTCGCCAAGCCCATCCAAATGAGCTCGAAAGGCATCCTCGTTCTGTGTTCCTTTTTTCTTTGTGCATTGGTTCGTTTCTCACTGAGCTGAAATTTCTGCTCTTGGGAATATTTGGACGGCGACAAGCTAAATCACGATGGTGCCGAGGATCGCATTCGCAACATGAGCTGAAACAAACCACCTTCAGGAAAAAGTGTGGCACTAACCAAGCCGAGTGCGAGAAGCGCCTACATTTATTTACGCCACTCTGGGCACTTGATAGCTGAAGTCGTACTCGCTCCGAATGTAAAAAGGGATACTTGCACAAACTCGTCAACTTCGAGTTCTTTGTTACGGGTGCTCCAAGTGGCAAAGTCAAGGGTGCCTTTCGCTAAAGAACCATTGGAGTATGCCAGCGAGATAAATCAGACGAGCCATGCTCTGATGTACTGTCATTGGTCAGGCGTGCACACAACAGATCCTACTCCACGGCGGACCACCAAAGCTGCATGCTCAACAGTCTCAGCCGTCGACAAATAAAAGGCCTTGCCAATTCAGGCGGAGAGTCAAACACCGTCAAGACGAAGCACGGCCGGGTTTCTTTCCAGTGTCAAACGATATTGTTTATGAGCATGGTCCATTTTTGGTATGGTGATGACCAGGCCTGGTATCATTTCTTTGCTATGTAGGAGGCCTGAGCAAGAGAGCCATGGTTCTATAAAAAGCAACAACTGCAGTGGTTGCTAACGCCTCTATGCAAGCTACGACGGTGCCTGCATTCGATCCAAGCTCTTGGGTCATGAAACGAAACAAATGACAAAAAAAAGACGCAGTGAAAAAAAAGGGTGAGAAAAAGGCCCCCAGTTTTTGAAAGAAAGTAGGCGATCTCAGTCATCGATAAAATATTGTACTGTTAGTGCAAGAGGCCACCCCAGTTAGGCAGCGGACGAGGCGGACGGGCCGCACCGACGATAGTGAATACCTGAATGGACGAGGGTGTGATCGCATGAAATGGCTTGCGAAAATGGGTGGGCAACTACCTACATAAGTTTATGTAGACTTGACAGAAATCCAGCCTTGGGCCTACAATTACGGTCGCATGAGACTCTTACACGCTCGTTGATTCCAAGCAAACCTGGAACCGCACAGCGAAAAGAAACTTGTTAATAGGTGGCTGATATTTCAATTTCGTCTCTTTTCTCAATGTGCGTGATAATTTGAAATTGACCAAAGCACTTCATGCGCTGGTGTATAATTGCTTTTCTCTCTCTCTCTCTCTCTCTCTCTGTTGAGCACCCTCCACAACATCGGGCCGCTTTGATGTCTGCGGCAGTACCTGCAACTTGCAGAAGTCTTCCCTGCCAGGGGCTACCCAAACGCCTGGAGCAAAAGCAAAAACATTAAAATGGCGAAAGAGACCCCCTGTACACTGGGGAAAAAGAATGTGATTGATGACACCCATACAAAGCAAAGCGGTGGAATTTGAAAAAAAAAAAAAAAAAGGTGCTAGCGTACACTGATGAAGCAAAAAAGCAAACCCTTTTGCAGGTTCTTGGGTCACTTTGCTTTTCTTCGCAGGGGCAGCAACGCACAGAGTGGCTAAGGACAAATGAACGCCACCTGAAGAGGAGTGAGATTAACAAATTACACGAGAGATCGCATCAACAGGGACTCACTAATTACTTCTTACTATTGATATTTTTTGTTTTTGTTTTTGCTTCTTCTTCAAGCTGCCGGTTTAAAGAAGGCGGAATGCGGCTCTGCGCGCCAGCTCAAATGATATCTGATATAAGATGATCATCATATTGGCTGAGACACACACTGGATTCGATGCAGAAGGTTGGATGACTTTCAGAGCACCGGACAGCTGCACGCATTAATTCAATCCAGCCGACGAAAGGCTTTCGGTTTACCTGAGTCTACTAAAGCTAGTACTCTCTATGCGACTTCAAATGCAGGCTAGAAATCTACATTTTCAAGACTACAAAATCAGTGGCCGCTCAAGATCCATTTGCAGGCCAACTGAAAGCTGTGGTACCTGCTCGTAGTTGGATTGCCGCAAGCACAATCGCGTCTCGTGGAGAGTCTGCGAGCAGGAACGGTATTAGTACGGCACGGATATTTTGACATCTTCTCACGCCACTTGCTCATCGAGCGCTTACCTGCAAAAAGCTTGGGTTTGGATATCTCTTCATCACTTGCAAGAATGCCCAAGACATGGCACCCTCATTGACGCCGCCAATGTTCGCATCAGCGCTGGTCTGGTCGTCACGGCAGCCAGAAAACATGGTCACCATTTTATGCTCCTGCTGGTACATGGCGTGGTCCTCGTCGGCTCCGAGCCCGGACTGCTGCTCCTCACCCATGTGTTTGAACGAGCGGAAGAAAGAGGTAGCACCTGCGTATAGATCTTGCGCCTCTGCAAACTTGTCGAAACTGAATCCGCCCCGGAGTAGATCGGATGCTTCGCTCATGAGGTGCATGCCCTCTCGAATGTTGTCGATCAAACTGACGTTTCCTTCATCGTCAGTTCTGTAAACGTAAGGTAGCTCAAGCGCAGAGCCGGAGTGGCAGCAGTCCAGAATAGCAAACAGTGTGCTGTTGGGTGGCATTCGAGATACTAGGTGTTGATGCAATGTGTCTGAGTCAAGTTGCCCGCTTTGCTCAAAATCAACGGGACAAATTGTATCCAAGATGCCCGATGGCTTCTGGCCCGTTGGGTCGCGCACCTGTCCACCATGTCCGGAGTAATGGAAGAAGTTGCATGTTCCAGGTTCACTGACCAGCCAGTCAATGGCAGCCTGTACCAATCAGATACTCAATTCAAAGTAAAACGATCAAATACTCACCAACATGTTATGACCACTTGGGTAGTACATCCCCCCCATGTCATCTCTCAAGATGACCTGAGACCGAGGATCCGACGAGTAGCCTCGATAGCTGAGGAACTCGGCCATGTTCTCAACATCTCGGTGGCATCCATTAAGTTGATGATCGCTACCGAGATAATTAATTCCAATAAGAAGGGATTTCTTGCGCATTTCCATGATGGCAGTGTTGAATCTCTGGTTGTTTGTTTGCAGACTGTGACGTCGTGGCTTAGACCTGCTTACGCAGTGAGGGGCGCATATTTTACCTGCCGCACTCCGATGAGGTAATTAACTGCAGGTTACATCATAGTGCTTCTACGGGAAACCCTGACTGGGAGAATTACTGCAAGAAAGGTTTTAATGCCATGAAATACAACTGTATAACTTTATTTATAAAGTACAAACTTCACCACCGGTTTCAGCTCAACTTGGTAGTGCGAAAAGAGTGCGTCCTAGGCTATGCTACTGCGCAAAGAGCCAGCCCACGTTTGGGAACATTCGTTTTTAGTCTGCCTAGATTTATTTTACATAATATCGAGGCATCCTAAACAATTTCTAGCTCGTGTAGATCTCGCTTCGGAGGCTGGCGGACCAGGGAGAGATAGCCGTGCCGATCGCATCGGATGCCTCGCTGACGGTGTGGCTAGTGTCAAATGTCAAGCATAGTGTAAAGATATGAGCATCGCAGTAGAAATAAGATTGATTGACAATAGAAGATTACTCCAAGTCTGTTTTGCGGTGTTCTCGGCAGATCGAGAAGCGCATGCTTGGCATTTTAACCAAGTTGTCGCTTGCCAACAGCTGGCATTTTTGCCTCAGAGTTTTATTGAGATACATGCTGTTGAGATATAAGGAGCGCCATTAAGGCAAGCTTCAATGTGGCTGCCGCGGAAATGAGATCATGAGCTTGAGAATTTACTATTGATCTCGGAGATGTGGGATCTGGGTGGTTGTGACTATCTGGCCGGCTCGGGCATGGCCATTGGCGATTTCTTTCATCAGCGAGAGCGAAGTTTGCTGTTATTGTTGCGATCTTGAAGTTGGCACGAAGTTGACATCATATACAGCTTTAAAAATTCGTTGGGTCAAAATTATGGGAACCGATCATTGGAGCCGGAAAGTTTCAGAACAACTCCAAATACAACGGATTTGATGCCTGTCATGGCGACGGGAACAGTTCGTCTGCCCCGTCATATGAGACGAGACACAGGAGAACAAGAGCGAAAGGCGAAGACAAGGAAATAATAGCGCAAAAAGAACGGAAAAACTGACTTCAAGCGTTGCTCTAGCTTCGCTACTCTATATTTTCGGTACGGAGTATAATTTTCTCCCAAACGAAACTCCAGCTGCTACCCTTGGGCACATGGCTCACGGGATAGCGTGCCGGACATCTCGGGTGCATCTACTTTCGTACTAAACCGATGTGGCGTGTGCCTCATTAGCCAGTATCCATGACAGCGAAGGCTTGGCAAAAAATTACAGACCGCGCAGTTTTTGCGGGTATTTGGAAAAGTGCTGACAGAGCTGGAAGATAGGGCGTAGCGAAACTAGGCGGATTGCCTTGTTGGATCTGCTTGTTCCTTGAAGAGTAAAGGCAGGTTCCAACCAGACTACAATAAGCAGGCACCGCATTTAACAGCACTAGTGATCTTGACATTGAGCGCCTCGGCATGCAGGTTGAGTCGAACGCAAGGAAACAAGGTTAGCACACCTGTAAGCATAGGCGATAACTTGCCCGCAATTTACGCCGCCGCCGCCGCCACTGCCGATATGTGACCACGCGTATTGTATACCAATATAGACCGGAAGAAAGCAGCGGGGACATCGGGGGTGTCGGGCAGGGCCGGTTGGCCGACATGCCACGTTACTCAGTAATGAAGCCGCTGACGATTGGAGATTACAATTACAGCGGAGAAGAATTGGGAATTGAGTTGAGTCCTCGCTTGTATGCACCTCGCTGGCTTGGGAGAAATTCTCAATCGTTGGTAAACCACGAGAATCATATGGCAGGTGTCGTAGCTAGTTGCCGGGCGCTGCGGATAGGGTTCTGCCGAAAGCTGAGATTTAACTGGGGGCCAGCGTTTCTACTCTACGAAATACTGACAAGTCATATAAAAAGATGTTGAATTATGGCTCGAATGAGTAGGGAGGCCTGGAAGAAGGAAACCCTCAGGGCACCATATGAACTCCACGAAAAAAAGCGATGAAGCATCGCTTCACAAAGCATTAAGACGCTACGAGCAGCATGTCCAGGAAAAACACTTAGCATAGTTTATTCTCATGAATAGAGCCAGGTTAAGCCAAGCCGCAAACTAACCAAGTAACCAGCAAGCAGGTTGAGCTTTCAGGTGCCAGTATAGTTCTTACAGCGCCCCAGCTTTGGCTTGCGTCGGGTATATCCAGATGCGGGCTCGCGTCGTCGTAGCGCAGGATGCTAAGCCATCCGTCAGCTCTAACAGCTCCTTGTAAATTATTCTCTGAAGAATGGCCACCACCTCTTACGCAAGAGTAAGAAAGCAGAATATCATAAAAGTGTTCTAGATTGCGTGTTGGATGAAATGTGGACGTTGATTTCCCAGTGCCTGGTCCGCACTCCTAGGTATGGGCCAGCATCACAGACACATATTGCGTTGACATGAACGAGAAGGCGTTCGGTACCTGCAGCCTCTGAACAAAGCCTGCCATCGTCTTCCGCTACAGCTGGACTGGTTATGGTTCGCACCATTTCGGCATTAGCGTTGTAGTATTGCCAGGGCTGGCAGGCTGGCCACATTGTTGACCTCTGTTGAGCCATTTCAGTGGAAGTCGGGGCCTTGTCCTAAGCGCAATCGGGCAGGCGCCGAATCATGACGCCTGGCGATGCCTTGTGGACTCGCCCACACAAGGCTTGCGGTGGATACTGCAAATGGCAATTGCCTATGCAGGTAATTTCATAGAAACTCCGGTGCCTCTTGAACGAGAATTTTGATGTTGCAGGGAAAACCGTAGCGCAACGGTATTACTCGGCGAATTGGAGCTGCTTGCGTACCCACGGGAAAGCCGAATATGGTCAACATCTTCTCATCTATATATTGAGACTGCTTCCGATGCCCTCCCCATATTCTTTCCTTCTCCGTTTCTTCTCAACCCAGATTCATCAAGTCATTCCTCAATCTGTTGAAACAGACACAATGACTCGCTTTGCTACTACTCTTGTTGCCGCCCTTGCTGGCGTCAACCTGGCTGCTGCCAAGTGCTCTTACAAGTGGCGCGCTCACGACGGCGACACCTGCGACTCTCTGGCCGCCGACTGGGGTATCAGCACCAGCGACTTCATCAGCTGGAACCCTTCCGTCGGTGCCAACTGCGCCAACGGCTTGACGAATGGCCAGGAGTACTGCGTTCAAGACGATGGCTCTGGCCCCGAGACTTCTACCAGCTCTCCTGGCACACCCACCACCACCACCACTACCAGCAGCACTGGCACTCAGCCTACCGGTGGTGTTCCCTCGCCCACCCAGGACGGTGTTGCCAGCGACTGTTAGTTTCCAGTTTCCAGGACCAAGAAGCACAAATCTCTAACTCGTTCCATAGGCAAGGCTTGGTACAAGGTTCAGAAGGGTGACACCTGCGATGTCATCATCAAGAAGTACGGTGCATTCTCCACCGCTGACTTGTAAGTTAACCACATCAACCGCTATGCAAGCACCATGTTCTAATTCCGAAAAAGCCTGAAGTGGAACCCTGCCGCTGGCAGCGACTGCACTGGTCTTTGGGTCGACTACTACGTCTGCGTCGGTGTTCCTGGCACTCCCACTCAGCCCACTGGTTCCGACCCCAGCAAGCCCAGCCCTACCCAGGATGGCGTTGCCAAGGACTGTATGTGAATTGATCTCGAAAACATTTCAAGATGCAGACAACTAACATGTTACTGTTTAGGCCAGAAGTGGTACAAGGTCAAGGGTGGCGACACTTGCGACAAGATCAAGAACCAGTTCAACACCTTCTCCGTCGCCGACTTGTAAGTTTGAACCCGATGATACGCCAGTGAGGTCTGATTCTAACACTTCTATAGCCTGAAGTGGAACCCCGCCGCCGGAAAGGACTGCTCTGGTCTCTGGGTCGACTACTACGTCTGCGTCGGTGTTCCCGGCACTCCCACTCAGCCCACTGGCTCCGACCCCAGCAAGCCTAGCCCTACCCAGGATGGCATCACGGACAAGTGCACCAAGTTCTACAAGGCGCAGAAGGGTGACACCTGCCAGAAGATTGTCGACAACTTCCGCACTTTCACTGTTGACGACTTTGTCAAGTGGAACCCCGCCGTCGGCAAGGACTGCACTGGCATGTGGCTTGACTACTACTACTGCGTTGCTGTCCCTGGCACTCCCACCAACCCCGGTCCTGTCACTCCCAGCCCCGTCCAGGATGGCATCACCAAGAACTGCAAGAAGTACTACAAGGTGCAGAGCGGTGACTACTGCGACAAGATCATCAAGAAGTACAACAACGCCTTCAACCTTCAGCAGTTGGTTAGTTGGAACCCTGCTATTGGCAAGGACTGCTCCCACCTCTTCGTTGACTTCTACATCTGCATTGGTGTTTAAGGGCTCAGTCACGAGAAAAGGAGTTGACGCATCTTGGATACGACTCATGATGTCCTGTACATAGAAAAATACAACAAATTTGTAAAAAACCAAAAAAAACCCCGCGATTTATTATATCATAAATCTTGCCTGCAGGCCTGTCGAATTCGAAAGTACACTATAATTATTTCAAGTTACCGCATTCCGGGTATACGTCTCTGAAAGCAAGTTAGTCAATAACTCAAGGTAATGGAAGCGGAGACGACCTACACGCGGCGCTGTAGTGGCATCTCACGTCTTACCCTCTCCAGCTCATTGAGATCGACATCTACAAACCCGATCTCTCCATCTGCACCATCCGCCGCAGTGCCCAGCTCATCGGACACACCCCCGAGCGACAATACCACACGACCCCAAGGGTCCACGACCATGCTACGGCCGTAGCTGGCACGCCTCTCATTATGACGACCGACTTGCGCTGCAGCCACCACCCAACTTTGGGTTTCAATCGCTCGCGCTCGCAGAAGCGTCTCCCAGTGCGCCTCGCCGGTGCGGAGTGTAAAAGCGCTGGGGTACGTCAAGACTTGGGCTGGGCGAGTATGCCACGCGCTAGAGATGCCAGGCTGGGCCAGAGCAACTGCCGTCTCGGCGAATCGTAAATCAAAACAGATCAAGCTACCAATCCGACCAACAGGTGAATCAAATGGCGCAGTGAGGCGCGACCCCGGTTGCACAGTGGCGCTCTCCCTCAGCGAGCCGTAATCAAAGACGTGCAGTTTGTCGTATGTGGCCGTGTCGTCAATGTCACCGTCTGAGTTGATATATAATGCGCGGTTCAACATTCGTCCTGCATTGCTGCTTGCTTCCTCTTGCGGGGGCATGTGGTGAACGCCAACATGGACGGCTACTGCATGGGCCTTGGCTGCCGCGCGCAGTCCGAGGACAAAAGCCGATGACGCCTGTGGCTGCGCTAGTTCCAGCGACGTCTTTGCGTCTGGAGCAATATAATCTGATGCTTCAGGGAGGAAAAGGACCTGGCGAGAGCATGGCTTATGAGCTACTTGCAATGCTGTCTGGTGTCTGGTAATCGCATACCTTGGCTCCGCCAGCAGCGGCCTTCGCCACCAGCTTCACGCATTGCTCCAGATTTCCCTTTAGAGACGCAGTGGAGCATATTTGCCCGACAGCCTAAAAGCACCAACAGTTACTAACAAGGTCGAACCAGCAGATGAGAGAGATGCGACATACCGCTATCGCCATTTTGATGAATGAGGCAGTGTCTGAGCATGTAACTGGCAAGTATGCGTCCTCGGTCCACTTTTGCGTCGGTGCAAGATCATGGCGCGACTACGCTACGGGGCTTTCGGCATATCATGATGAAATATTTTTTATTCATTTTCAATTCCGCAAGAGCTATTTTTCATTGTCTCTTGTGACCCATCCGTGACTCCCATGCATCAGGCATAGCCATTTCAAACCCTGAAAGCTATAATCTCTTCTCCGTTTGTACTCTTTCGGAGCTTCTGAAGGCACCCCCATGGCAAAAAAAAAACAAATCCAGTGCCCCAGATGCCCTTGAAAACAATAGAAAAAAACGCCGGGCTAAATAAAATACACCAATAGAAAAGTAAAAAGAAAGGATATACATGAGATGCTGCATGACTGCGCTCTCGTGATGCCACCTTCTCCTTTGCCGTGTCCAACAGCAGGTAGCATTATTTCGGGTTGGACGAATCCAGTCGCAGATACGCCTGCTGGAGTGCAGGCCCCTCTCGACCATCTCGCTCCAGAACTGTAATCCAATCCCGAAGCTGAATGTTCCTGCCCTTTTCTTTATCCTCACGCCACGTACCTAAGCGGTTGCGGCCTTCAGTAGTCAGTGCCATGGCGCTCGACGATGCAGTCGACATGCCATTCATTGGCTTGCTGCCATCACCAGCAGACTTCGTGGGTGTGCTTGTTCCACTGCCACCTCGACCGACATTCATCCAATCGTAAGTCTTGCGCTTGCTCTTGCCAAACAGCCCACTTTTGCCTCCCAAGCCCGCAAACATGCTACTCGTCATGTTCTGATTTGCGTGACTATTAGCTTCTGCTGCCTTCAGAGCCTGATTTTTCTTCTGTTCCTTCTTCGTCATGGCCTTGTCAGATTCAGGCGCAATTGTTCCAGGTGTACCCGGTGCAATGCTGCCTGATCTCGAACCGGCTGTGGTCGACTCAATGGTACCGTCTTTTCTCTTCTGACGTCTCCGCAAGCGCGCTTCTTCCCACTCGCGCTCCTGCTTCGCAAGTTCACGCATCGTGACCGTCATGTATGAAGAAATTTTCGGCAATTTCGCAGGTTTCGAGTTTATTTCACCGTTCGCTTGATCCGCAGTACCTAGGGCATGTAAGCTTTGAATATTTGAGTAGACGGTACTGCACTTACGCTTCAGAGAGCCTTCAGCGCCCTCTTCGTTAGGTGCATCCACAACCTCAAGAACCTCTTTATTCATGGGCGCCGCGGCTGGCGTCCATTCTTCCGGCACATCACCGTGTGATGTCTTTTGTCGGTTGAGAGCGATTCCATTTGCATCTTCAATCAATTCTCGCAGTCGTTGCTTAGTACCTATGGACAAAAGCGCGAGCTGATCAACCAAATAGGCGTCGTGTGGGATGAAGGAGCCGGTAGTGGTTACTGTGGCCGAGTCAGGCCCAGGCTGCGTCTTGACATTGACAGATGGCGTAGGAAATTGCTCCGGATAGCGCAACTTTCCTGGAGCATATGCATTGTTGCGAAGCTCCAGATTGAGACCTAGATGATTCTCGCGCGCAATCTTATCCGCTCGTCGATGCATAATCGCCACCAGGAGGAAAGGATTCGCAATCTCTTGAGTTCTTTGTGCTGCTAATCTCATGGAGGATTCCGTCCACGCACGCTCTGCAGCCTTTGCCTCGTAGTCTGTCTGAGATTGGTCTTTGATGGTTTCAGCTGGCTGGCTGGCTGGACCTGCACCGTAGAACGAGTTTGGGCCACTTGGCGGTTGAACGGCAAACCCAGTGCGTGCATCTTGATTGCCTTCCATGGCATTGGAATAAAGTTCTGACATGTACTGCTCTTCGGCTCGCAGATCAATGCCAGTTCCTGCCAGCGAATCCGTGACATCATATTCGTAGTCTTTCGTCGGTCGCTCTGCGGGTCTTTGCGGCGGACCCATTACATTCTGTTGCATATGCTGCTGTCCTTGCTGCGGAACTGGCGTGAGCGCTGCATTTGTGTATGGCGTCATGGTGCCGGGAATTTGTTGGTGTTGTTGCATGGGTGAAATTGCAGCATTTGCAGCTGCAGCTGCCGCGGCAGCAGCTCGCGCTTCGGCCACATTATAAACGGGTGTGGCTTGGCCGTTTGCATAGGGTGTGTTGTAACCGCCATGCACGGGAGGCGTTTGCGCATAGGGAGGTGAACCGGCCGTGAGGGGCGGACTGCCAGCGCCTCCTGGGCTCGCCGCATAAGGTGAGCCCGGGTACGGCGAACCCGGTTGCGAGACCGCACCAACTCGCTTGTTCGGCGGCAGCGCATAGCCTGACTGAGAACCCGCTGGCGAAGGAGAGGGCTGCGGCGGCGAATAGGCCCGCGCCGGCACCTGCGACTGGGGTTGGGGCTGAGCCATGGTCAAGTAGCTCAGGCGCGAAGCTCTGCTACAGTTGGCAGAGCGTGCGCAAAGAAGGGACACGGCTGCTGGCGCCGGTGCGATGGTGCATTCAGCAGGCAACAAAGCCCGTAACGTCGGATGCTGATCGTCCCATTCGACGCGCCACCTCTGGTAGGGAGTATCGCGATTCCGTAAATTATATGGGTATCGTTCGTATCGGCGGATGGCACTTGGTCGCGTTAGCTAGACGACCGCGCACCAAGATGGAAACCTGGGTGTGTCGCAATGGATTCGAAGACTACGTCGGCTAGGGAGCGTGATAGGTAGGTCGGAAGCTGGGTGTCGCGGGAGTCGGGGCAGTTGGAAATTTGAAGTCACGTGAGAACGAGCTGCTTTCCCGCCGCTGGCCGACCATTACCCGCGCCAACTGGTAGTTTCGCAACGCGTCTTCAGAGCGTCGCTGTTTGAAATTGCGCATCTAAATTTTGCTGGCGCAGTTAATTCCCAATACTAAGGCCAATTCTGGCCTCGGTGTAATTGCTTGCAGCTGGCGGTAGTTGTGTGAATCACGAGCGCAATCATGGCGTCGAAACGCAAGGCATCCGCTATGAATGCGGCCGCCTCTGAGGAACCGGTTGATCCTTCTGACGAGCTTGTATTTTTATGCTTGGGTGGTGGAAACGAAGTCGGAAGATCGTGTCATATCATACAATACAAGGGAAAGACAGTCATGGTACGCTTTACTGAAAATTCTATCGGCAAGCACTAACGGGTCGCAGCTTGATGCTGGCCAGCATCCTGCCTACGATGGCCTTGCGGCGCTTCCTTTCTACGATGATTTTGATCTCAGCACGGTAGACGTACTTCTGATTAGCCAGTACGTTTTTGTCAATTGATGCGACCTCTCGAGAGGTAGATTTTAATACGAACATCGCTGACATTGTCCGCAGTTTCCATATCGACCATGCAGCGTCACTACCATATGTTCTCGCCAAGACGAACTTTCGAGGACGAGTTTTCATGACGCATCCGACAAAGGCTATTTATAAGTGGCTTATCCAAGATAGTGTTCGTGTAGGCAACACGTCTGCGAACCAGACCACTCAGCCGCTTTACACCGAGCAAGATCATTTAAACACATTTCCACAAATCGAGGCGATCGATTATCATACGACGCACACAATTTCCTCCATTCGAATCACACCATATCCCGCCGGCCATGTATTGGGCGCCGCCATGTTTCTCATTGAAATTGCGGGACTGAACGTCTTCTTCACGGGCGACTACTCTCGAGAGCAAGATAGGCATTTGGTGTCTGCCGAAGTTCCTAAAGGCGTCAAGATTGATGTCTTGATCACAGAATCCACATACGGTATTGCATCTCACGTTCCTCGTTTGGAGCGTGAACAGGCTCTTATGAAATCCATCACAAATATTCTGAACCGAGGAGGCCGTGCTCTTCTACCAGTGTTCGCCCTGGGAAGAGCGCAGGAGCTTCTTCTGATCCTCGATGAATACTGGGGAAAGCATACTGAGTTTCAGAAGTTCCCTATATACTACGCCAGTAATCTGGCAAAGAAGTGTATGCTGATCTATCAAACCTACGTCGGCGCCATGAACGACAATATTAAGCGACTATTCCGAGAACGCATGGCGGAAGCAGAATCGTCTGGAGGGGCTGGCGCTGGCGGTCCTTGGGATTTCAAGTACATTCGATCGCTGAAGAATCTAGACCGATTTGATGATGTTGGCGGTTGCGTCATGCTCGCCAGTCCGGGTATGCTGCAAAACGGTGTCAGTCGCGAATTATTCGAGCGCTGGGCGCCGAGCGACAAGAATGGCGTCATTATCACAGGTTACAGTGTGGAAGGCACCATGGCGCGCCAGATTATGAAGGAACCAGAGCAAATTCAAGCCGTCATGCCACGCAGTATCGCTGGCGCGAGACGAGCGCCCGGAGGAGACGATAAAGTTATGATTCCTCTGCGATGCAGCGTGCAGGAGTACTCCTTTGCCGCGCACGTCGACGGTGTAGAAAACCGCGAGTTTATTGAAGAGGTTGCGGCACCGGTAGTGGTATGTTTCTTGACAGCTTTGTGGGAACGAGGCATCTG
Source organism: Aphanocladium album (assembly GCA_029218145.1). Taxonomy (NCBI): domain Eukaryota; kingdom Fungi; phylum Ascomycota; class Sordariomycetes; order Hypocreales; genus Aphanocladium; species Aphanocladium album. The sequence goes on from JARDXD010000741.1 coordinate 59,580, forward strand.
CTAACATGTGTTAAAGATTTTGGTGCACGGCGAGCATACGAATATGATGCGTTTAAAGTCGAAGCTTCTATCCAACAAGACCGCCAAGGTCAAAGTCTTCTCACCGCGCAACACGGAAGAGCTGCGCATTCCCTTCAAGGCCGACAAGATTGCCAAGGTTGTCGGCAAGCTTGCGTCCATACCACCACCGCGGCCCATTGCATCCGACGACGCCGACGCCGAAGCCAGCGCGGCTGGTCCCCTGGTCTCCGGCGTCCTGGTCCAAAACGACTTTAAGCTGTCCCTCATGGCCCCGGAAGACCTCCGCGAGTATGCGGGCCTCAACACCACCACCATCACCTGCAAGCAGCGCCTCACGCTCAGCGCTGCGGGCATCGATCTCATCAAGTGGGCGCTCGAGGGTACCTTTGGCACGGTGGAGGAGCTACCCGAGATGCGGCGCGCAAAAGAGGCCGAGGCCAGCGGCAAGGTCATCGAAGAGGCTGGTGTCGACGAGGATGACGAGTACAACCCCGAAGAGGCTGCCGATGAGGAAGTCGCCAAGCTCGTGGCGGCATACCTCGTCATGGGCTGTGTGACGGTACGCTACCGCACCAACGGCGAGGTTGAGCTCGAGTGGGAGGGCAACATGCTCAACGACGGCATTGCCGACTCGGTCATGGCCGTTCTCTTTTCCGTCGAGAGCTCCCCCGCCGCCGTCAAGAAGTCCTCGGGCAAGTGCGGCCACTCACACTCGCCCAAGCCAGACGAGTCGCTGCCGGACGCGAACCCCCACGCCCACGTGTCCTCGCAGGACCGTCTTGAACGGCTGCTCTGGTTCCTCGAAGCCCAGTTTGGCGCCGACAACGTCGCGCCGGTCGAGACGCCGCGCCTGCCCGCCGCGCCGGCCCTGCCCTCGCCGCCCCCCGACGAGGAGAAGAAGACGGACGACGGGGATCACGATGCCATGGACGTGGAGAAGAGCGGCGACGATGGCGGCAACGACGAGGAGGTGCTCAAGCAGCGCCAGCGCAAGGAGCTCGAGCGCCTGCACAAGCTGGGCATCCCGGTCCCCGGCGTCTCCGTCAGGGTGGACAGCATGACGGCGACCGTGTGGCTGGAGGATCTCGACGTGGAAAGCAACAAGCCCGTGTTTGCGGACCGCGTGCGCGCCGTCGTGGAGCGTGCGGTGGAAGTCACGGCGCCGCTGTGGGGATAAATGGAAGATGGAAAAGGTATAAAAACAACAGGCATGAAAAATATAACATGACAATATTTGGAAAAGGAAAAAAAAGGGAGAGGCACATGCTGTCTGTAATTGTACAATTAAACGAATTGGGCCGTTTCATCTATAAATTAGGGAAACGAAAACACGGCAATGACATAATACAATCGATACCTTGAAGTTTGGCAAATATTAGATAGTGATGCAAGAATGTATTACAGCAGAAAGCATTCTCATTCGAGTACGTTTCTGCAAAATCTAGGTCTAGACAATATACACGTTCAACAACACACAAGTTCATAATAGAAACCAGTTCAATAAGAAAACAAAGCAAAAAGAAACTAGACTACAGTTATACCTTCTATCCCAGATACTCCTTGAGCTCTTCCGACTCTTCCAGGAGCGCCGCAAAGGAAAACGGCACAAACGCCCATCCCTCAAACGCGGCAAACTTGGAAAACGACTCGACCCACGCCAGACGCAACGAGTGCAGCATGGCACTGGTGCCCTCCATGCAGACAAGAATGGCAATGGCTGTTGGTGGAAATGATTAGCAAAAGACAACGGCAAGGGAGATGATGGGGCGAAGGATAAAGGGGACGTACTGAGGAAGAACCACAGGTAGAATCCGACAACAATGGCAAACACGCCAAAGATACCCGTCATGGGCAGCGCGAGGCCAATCGTCATGCTCCACAAGACAACGCTGAGCTGTTGATGGGCAAGCGACAGAGCCCAGAGACGCAGGTACGAAGCAGTGTGGGAGACACAGTTAAGACAGAATTCTAGCGAATGTGTCAGCAGCAGTTTACTAGAGACGTTTCAGTTTTGCGAGAGGCGCATACCAATGGTGTGAATGACTTGGTGAATCATGACTTCGCTGAATTCAAACTCTCCGTGCTCATCATCAATATTTTGAGAAATCATGGCAACACCATCGCCGTCGTCAATGCTTGCTCCACGGCCACCACCGTTAATGAGACCCTGGCCCTCGTCGTCGTCGTCCAGGGCGCTGACGCGGGAGGTCTCGCCGATGCCGCGGTAACCCTTGGCGCGGGCGCGGTTGTGCTCCCATCGGAGGTAGAAGGGTTTGAGGAACAGCAGGATGGGAACCTGGGCAAACGCCAGCAGGAGGAGGGCAACTTGCACGTATTCTTGTCCGGCGTAGAGACGCTCTCCGCCGGCAAGGGTGCCAGGCTGCAAGAACATGTAAATCAGCATGTTGAGCAGACCAGGCGCAGGCTCACCAGCTGCTTCCCAGTCCACAGTCCACTTGTAAATGATGCAGACGACGAGGTAGCCGAAAATAGACTGGAAGAAAATCATGCCAGGAACAAAGTTGCCCCAGATATCAATGGGCTTGCGGAAGTGCCTGGCGTTGATGTAGGAGAAGACCAGAGAGTAGGTCATGTGAGCCCAACCCAGCAGGATACTCATCTTCATCTTGTAGCTGTTGCTGAAGAGAAGGTCATTGTCGGTACCGTGCCAGGCAGAATCGAGACCAAAGGGGTAGCGGTATCCGTGCTCGTTGAGCGTTCCCTCGATGGTCTCGCCCTTCTTGTAGCCGCCTTCGGGCACCTTGAACTCCCAGGCGCTGGGGAACAAAGTCATGGACTTGGAGAAGGCATCGTTATAAATGAGACCGGTGAACAGAGAAAACACAGCCATGACAAGGGCGATATAACGTCCGTAGAAAGCCATGGCAAAGAGCTCAAAGGTGACCTTTTTGAGCGAGCGCTCCCAGTAGATCATGGCAAGCGCAGCGGACAGCATGATGACGGCGTGGCCGAAATCACCAAACATGACGGCAAAGAGGAAGGGGAAGGTAACAATGACCGGCAGGGCGGGGTTGACTTCCTGGTAGGTGGCGGTACCGTAGGCGTTGACAATGGTCTGGAAGCCCTCGGTGAACTTGTTGGTCTTGAGATAGGTGGGAGGCGTCTTGTTGGTGCGAATCTCGTTGATGATGGAGGGGACCGACAGGCCGGCACGGTTCGTGACGTCCTGCAGAGTCGATCTTATCAGAGGCAGATCGTTTGTCGGGCACCAACCCTCGGCAATGAGCGTGCGACGAGCTCTGTCGTAGGAAAAGAGGTTCAGAGTGCCATAGACGGCCTTTTCCTTGGCAATGAGCACCATCCACGCCGAGAGCGACTGGGAGATTTGGTTGAGCTCAGCCTGGAGGGTAGCCTGCGTGTTCTGGAGCACATTCTGCACATCCTGTAGGCGGCTGTTGACCTCGTGGATCTGGTCGCGGCGCAGGTCGCTGTTCTCGTCGACGCTGTACACCTCTGCACCCATAGACTCGGAGATCTTGCGGATCTTGGCAAGAATCTCCTTTCCGTGGGCAAAGATGACAAAGACGTTCTTGTCGACGGCCTCGTTGTTGACGGGGTTGACGAGGGGCTCGGGAATCTCGGACTGGTTCATGTAGAGGTTGCCGCGGAGGGTGCGCCAGAGGATGCGCTCAAAGGCGCCGACGCGGTCGCGGGCGATGACGCCGGCGACGAAGCCAATGTTCATGCCGCCAAAGGAGCGCTCGACCTCGGGTGCGGCGCGGTGCTGCTCGACGTCGGCCAGCAGCGGGGCGTCGTCGTCGTTGCCGTCCATCGAGGCGCGGATCTCGTCGACGTTGCCGTGGGCGCGGTCAAAGAAGCTGCCGGCCTCGCGCAGGACCCAGCGCCACTCGGTGAGGTCGCCCTCGCGCTTCTTGAGCGTCTCGTAGCTGTCGTTGAGGGCCGAAACGCGCTGCTCGAGCTTCTCGCTGCGCTCGGCGAGCTCGTCAATCTCGGTGGTGGAGGGGGAGGCGAGGCTTTCCGTGTCGAGATCCAGCTTGCGGAGGACGATGCCCGTCTTTTCCATTTGCGAGTTAAAGTAGCCTGTTGCATCCTGCGTGTTAGCCAATAGCAGGTCTCTCTGGTGGATTGATTGCCGGGAGCGGGAATATGTTGGACGTACGCAGCTGTCGCTCCACGTTATCGAGGCGGCGGATTTCTTGGGTGTAGGTACGCTGGAAGGCGCTGACATCTTCGTTGAGCTGTGTATCATCATCCAGTTAGCGAATTCCGAGATGCAGACGAGCATCAGCCAGCTTGTGGTCGATTCGGCCGATGGTGATTTCTTTGGTTTCCTTACGTCTCGGAACTGGCACAGGCCTAGCTCGCCCAGCGCCGTGACGACCTCGCGGCCAATTTCGTTGGAGACATAGAGCTGCACCATGCTCATGTCCGCCGAGCGGAAGGGGGTATCCTGTTTGGGAGCCATGGCGATACAGCTTTCTCGATCGCCAGATGCTCTTGGTCCAGGTGGTGTTGTCTAGCTATGCAGTCTGGTAGAGGGATGCCTAGCTGTTACGTAGCGCATGCACGGTAGCGGAGGGAGGCGGCAGGTTGACCCGAAACAGTCACGTGATGGATCCGACGTCACTCGCTGCCCTGGCAGGTAACCTTGTCTGAGCAGGAATTGAGGCAAAGGATAAATTGAAAAGTATGTATGCACCACTCTATGGGTTTTATTCACTTTCATAATTGTACGTTGCTATGAAAAAAAGAATCGCGTGATTGGTATGGTTGGTATGGGCATCGTTTTCACTGAGAGTTGAGATGGAGACGGACGTATGTATGTATATATAGATAGATTCCTATGGACTATATTCCAAAAAACAAAATGTGATTTTGACCATCCAGCAACTGTACATATTTCCTAGCACAACCATGATTTCAATTTCAAGGGTATCCTTTGATGCAGCAGCCATGAGAGCAACTCAAACATAATCGACGCCATGGCTAAAAAAAAATGAAAAAAAAATGGCTTTTTGGTGGTCCGCTTCGTCCGATGCAGTTATTCGTGGCAAAAAAATCCGCTCCGTACAGTTAAAAAATGATAATAAAAAATAAGCGACCCATTGGGATAATAGTAAAATAAAAACCAAAAAATAAATAACGCCTTGCCCGTGACGTAAATGAGGAGAGATGATGCCGTTTTTTCTTCGTTTCGCTTTTGTAGATGGCGCACATGCGAGGATATCATTTTTTTGGTCGAATTTCGTTTCAAAACACTTTTTCAAGCCGTAAAAGTCGGGTATTTCGTAGCAATAAAACAGGTGGTGTGAAGAGGAAGATCAAGCCTATTTTCTCACAGGCGGCGTCCAAACATGTAGGAGCCGTACATGCCTCCGACTTCCGAGATGACGGTCGGAATCTTGCGCATGCCCCAGCTCTTGGCGCCCATCTTCCAGGAGCGGTGACCGCAGTCGGGTGTGAGTTCATCAATGTCGGTGCGTCGAAGCCAGTAGCGGCTACCGAATTCGTTGGCGAACCATCCGACGCGCTGCAAGTTCTTGTTGACCTTGGCGGCCCGTTCATAGGCGCGCTCGGAGAGTTCGACGACGCTGAGAGGGGCAGAGGCAGGGGCGAGCAAGGTGCTGGCGCTGCCAATGATGGTCTCGACGTCGCAAATGTCAATGTACTTGAGATTGTGAGTCTGCCACTGCTGGTCACGGAAGAAGAGGCGGTGGATGTCGCTCATAGCAAGACCACGGCCGACGGCGAGCTCTTCCAAGGTCTGCGCCAGGCGGCTGAGCTCATCAACGTGAGTGGAATCCATTCGGCTGCCTCGGAGGTTGAGCGACTTGAGCGAAGGTGGGAGGTGAGGGAGGAGAGCGTCGAGATCACTCTTGCCGAGCAGGAGATGAGTGCTGGGGTCGGCACCCAGGCTCAGGAAAACCAGGTTGCTGCAGGCAGGGTGAGAGGTGACGAACTTGGTGACAACGTCAGCAGAGAGCTCCTTGCACTTAGCAAGGTTCAGATGCGTCAGTTGCGCGGTTTCGGGGATGGAGAGAAGCGCCTTGTCGGTGACTCGGGTTCCGGCGAGGTCGAGGTGGGTGAGGCCGGGCATCCTGGGGAGAAGGGTCTCAAAGACAGCAGAGGGGAGGCTCAGCGACTTGTGGAAAGAGAGCTTGGTGATGGTGAGGGTCTCGGGCCAGGGGTCGTCGAGGATAGCCATGAATGATTTCTTGAAGGACAGGGAAGAGCATCCGCAGAAATCAATGGCGGTCAAGGAGGGCATGTCGAAGAAGAGCTTGCGGAGCACGTCGGGGCCAAGGTCGTCGTCAATGTACTCTTGAGCGAGGAATTCCTGGAGGTAAGGAGTCAAGGCAAGACAGTGGAAGAGAGTCTCGCTGGTGAGATTCTGGGCCTGGAGTCGCTCGGCAGCCGTGGAGAACATGATGGAGGGGTTGAAGTGGCTAAAGTCGAGGCGGCGAACGATGGTGGCGAGGACAGGATACTCGGTGATGGTGGTGAGGAACTTGCGGAAGATGCGGGAGTGAGGAATGGTGATGTGGCGGTAGAGTGTGGTGAGGGTGGCGGCGTGAATGGCGCGCGAGGTGCGGAGAAGCGACATGAGATCGGTATTGCGCGTGGTGAGCCCATTGGGAGGAATCTCGACGACGAGCAGATCGATGATGGCGCCTGGGATGTGTTAGCAGGGTTAGTTCTGGGAGGACTGCGAGGCGCAAAAGAATTGCAGAAAAGAGGGGAGAAAAAGTCGATAATAATCGATTGTTTTTTCTTTTGTCAAATCGCTCAAAAGTTCAGAACCAGTTCTGTACGTACCCAAAACTTCGCTTGGTAGTCTCTCGAGAGGAGCAGTGGACGTGGGGTAGATGCCGGCGGGAGGCTTGGCGACGACAGGCGCGGGCTTGTCCCATGTCATGTGCATCTTGTGGAGGTCCTCGCAGCTGCGCGAGGCCATCTTGCCCTTGATGGGAATCTCCTTCCAGCCGCGAAAGCCCTGGGCCGGGTAGAAGAAGCCGTGGAGCTTGGAGTTGGGCTGGGTGAGGGGCGGCTGGAAGCTGGGCTGGGCCAGCTCGGCGGTGGGGGACTCGTCAAAGACATCCTCGGGGGCCTCGATGTAGGAGGAGATTTTGGAGCGGGTAAAAGTCTGGGCGAGGCCGTCGTCGTTTTCGCGGACCGAGGAGAAGGAGGAGCGCGGGGTGGCCTCGGAGGGGAAGAAGGTCCACGGCTTGGGACTTGTGTGCGTGCGCGTGAGTGATTGGTGGGCTAGCAAACGCTTCGAAACGTGTCTGCTAGCACGGGGATATCGTCGGGAGAAAAAGTCGTGATGTTGTTGGAGGGAAGAACGAGTCGTGAGGAGTTTGGAGTGGGCGTTTGGTGTTAGTTATTAGTCTGCAGTCGCCTCTGCGTTTTTTTTTGCCTTGGCGGCGCTGGCTTGGTGTGGTGGTGGT
>JARDXD010001009.1:0-10937 GCA_029218145.1 Aphanocladium album
AAACTAGGCTACCAAGTCATTCTTGAGAAGAGGACAGCAAAACGAAAGCCCGCGGTGGCGCTAAACATGTGAAGAGAAAGGCCGAGATTTGATGGCATTGGCGACGGGGGGGCATTCCATGACGCTTAGACAAAAGGACCACCCGTGGATAATGGCAAAACTTACTAGTCTTGATCCCACTCTCGGGGGAAGGCATTTTGATTGAGTCTTGCTGCCAGATTAGAGCAAGCCAAGCACTGGTACTGGTGGTGGCGCACACATGTCCCCGTATTCCCCGGGGTAAAGAGGGGGGTGTGCGTTGACGAACCTTGGCCGCGGGTTATCTCGAGTCAAGCGTCAGAAAGATGAGGCTATCAAAAGTCCCGAACAGATAAGGCAAAAGTTGCACGCTAATTGATAATGCCTTTCTCTCTTCTTTTTTTCTCCGTCCGCTCTACTAGTGGCGAGGCTATAACGATGACCGTGGTTGGCGCGCCCAGTCTGCTTCTGCGGACGCTAATACCCAAGTAGGGCCTCCGGTCGGCTTCGCCGAAGTGCGCCTCACTGCCCCGGAACAGCCTCGCCTCGCCAAACCCGAGACTCCCCAGACTTTGCCAAGTGCTGTTTAACCCTAAGGTTCGGCCATTCTTGGAATCCCCTCCATGGTAAGGGTTGCTTTCGTCAGCGTCGGGAAAAGAAAAAAAAAAAAAAAAAAAAAAGACAAGATTCCCCACTGTACCAACTAGAGCTGCTTATGAGAGTCTCCCAGGCCTATATACATGGCTAAAGGCTAAGCATTCACGGGTCTATTTTTGGCTTCCTTGCCCTTATTTTTGTTGCGCAGAGACGGTGTGGAGTTGCGCAAGGTAGCAAGGTACGTAAACTTACTTGCTCAACCACCATGTCGACTGCAACATCAAAAGGTCCTCCCCCGGCACATTGGTGGTGTGCTGCCTTTATAACCGCAGGAATAAGGGGGGGAAAAAGGAAAAGACTAATTCATTGAATTGGACGAGGCGCAATGCACAAAAGAGTTGTGCGTGCTTCACACTGGCCCTGTGATGATTTAGTAGCAGCAGGTAGCCATAAAGGATTAACCTGGCCATCGACGATGAATGTAACCCTCCCGAAGGCTTAAATGTAGGGGGGCGTTCAATTTGGATGCAAGAAGATGGCGATGAAAAAAGGTTCCCACGGACAGAACCCGTCCCACACTCGGCTTGAACGGCACGATTGGACGGATCTGGGTGCGTCACCACCGTTTGGATCTTGCTTCTGCCAGCTTGGATTTTTTTTTTTGTTTACTCATGCAAGCAGTTTATAAGTGTTTTGATTGCTGACCATGAGAAGATGGCAAGAAAGTTAATGCCAGAATGAAGTAAGAAAAAGTGCCTGCTTACATGAATAAGATCTTGCTCACCATCAAGGTAGCAAGCCAGCCTTGTCGTGCCAGCCATCTCGGTGAAACCCAAAATGGCTACTCCTCCAGGAACGCCCATTGGCCCGCTTGGCAATTACGAGAGCAAGCCAAGATGGGGGAACGCGCTTCTCGGCAGGGCACTTTTGCTACGTTGCAGAGGCCGCCGAATCCTGGGGGTGCGCCCAGCCTGAGGCTTCTTCCCTTGTAACAGTTTCCCTTTTTACTTGATTACTTCATTTCAATGGTATAGCGGGGGAAGAGCTGAGGGCAAATGATTCGATACCCTGTCGCCCCGTGGAAGGATTGGCTGCCAGAGTTACACGCCCCCCCCCAAAAGGTATCCGCGTCTAGCCCAGTCACTGAAAGCCAAAAGGCCATGCTTCCAACCATCGAATTGCGACAGGACAGGACCTAGCGCTTAGGCTACAGGGTAAACAGAATGAGAGGTAAAAAGACGCAACACAACAAGTAAGGGCCCTATTTTTTTCCGGGACAGCCCCGCCGCTCCGAACATGCTTTTCTCAAGCGGACTGAAAGCTGGGGCAGGTTGACGCGCAGCACGGTACGGTGATTCTCGGAAGCCGACTTTTACTGCGACGACGTTTCATTGTGTGGTTCTGCAGACCCGTTGCTATGCGCAATCGCTTTGCCCCAGAAGATACTTTTCCAATGCATTCCCTTCATGCTGCTACCTCTGGGCACGCAAGAAGATAAAAGAAAACCAAGTAAAAGACGCTATAATGACCGCTATAACACCATCGCCCACAGCCTAGAGCTTGGCGCAATAGCGCTGTCATAGGAACCACTACCTGCTCCGCTGGGCGCTGGGGAGGAGCCGCACTACTGCGGTGAAAAGGTTCTTCTCCTTCCTGATTCATACATATCTTGGGGTAACAGCGCCTTGGAGGCATGCCTGGCAAGACGCCACGGGCCTTTGTCTAACCCACACCGTCATCCTTGCATGGCATGGTTTGCTGTAGTTAGATGAAGCCTTTGGGGGGCGTGTGTTGCCTTCGTAGTTGTGCATGCCGGTTATTGGGCGGCGGCACTGAACAGAGAGCGTCCGTCGAATGGTTTCAGCAGGGCAAGGACGCCAACGAGGCAACAAATAATGTGTGGAAAATGGGCTGATCAGGCACACATGGCAGGTGAAGAAGAGGTTGAACGAGCGCCCCTGCAGCCGCTGCAGGGCTGTGGCACCACCATCACCACCATACGAATGGGCTAGTCTCAACATGCATGCATCGTGAGAGGCGAAGGAGGGAGAAAAAAAAGGTACCACCAAAATAGGTAGGTGCGCGATCAGGCTCCCTCGGGAACCGTCCGCGGTGCCGTTTCTCTTTGAAACCTCAGCAGAGTCCTTGGACTTTTTGCAATGGGCTGCGTGGTAAATTCTGCAGCTGAGCGGGTAGTTCTGCACAGTCCTGAGACCGTGGTAGCATGCATGGCCTGATCTACCTTCTCTTTTGCGTGAATCCCGCTCGATCTTCCGATGTATAGTAATATATTCGTTATAGGGCCAGGCCTAGTGCGATTTTTTCTCTGCATCTCTGTGAAGCAAAGAGAGGTACCGATCCAACTTATACCGGCATAGGGTTGCAATGCAACGAGACATTCATTCCTGCGGCCGCTGCATGACGGTTCGCAACAGAATCCTTAAGCCGAGAGAGCAGAAACGATCCTATCCAGTTTGATGACACAGTCTAGGCTTCTTCCCGCGGTGGAGAGACTTTGCATTCTCGAATGCGACCTTGCAGAAGTCGGCATGCAGCACCTTGATCTGGAGACCACCAAATTCATCGCCTGCAAAATAATAACTGGTTGCTGATAATTCTTATTTGTCACTCTGTTTTCTGCTGCTGCTGTACATTCCCACAAAGTTTTGCAAGTACCTGTGTCCTCTCTGTGCGCGAGCCGACATCTCCCGCGTTCCACCACGTTTCACTACAGCCAGTCGCAGGTTGCCGTAGTCTAGAGGCGGGCAACGACCCCCTGCTGATGCAAGTCGAAACTATGAAGGCATCATATGAAGTGCACGTTTCAAAAACGTCTACAGGGGTTGTCCCTTTCTGCGCAGACGCCCGACTTTACCGCACGGGAACCCGAGCAGTCCGGCCGGCAGCAACAGCCAGTGCAACGGAAAGGAGATCTATGACAGCTCCGGAAGCCGACATTAACAGCTCATTGGGTCTTTTTATTTCGCCCTGAACTTTCACGGGCTGCTTGGTTCGCGAAATTGTTCTTTGGACTCGTGTTGCTTAATCGAGATTTGGGGACCGGGGGTGTATGCTGAATACCGCTACCCATTAGTTACACGAATGATATGCCGCGGTCAAGAATCAACAGCGCAGCGGATGTGCGCATGGACACATGTCCTGAGGCCATCGGGGCGGCCATGATCCCAATCCCTGCCAGAGGCAATCAGCAAGTCATAATGACGCCGTCCTGCAGATAACCCTGAAGTGAAGCGCGGCATACGACGACGCCTTTCTAATCTCGCATGAGCGAGTGAAACAAACCTGCATCTGCCTGATATCTGGCCTGGTATCTATTCCGCTTATCAACGCCATTCGCGCCACCGCGAAGACGAACACCAGCACTTTACTTATCTCGATGCATGGGTCACAGATAGTCAAGTGGCTCAACATTGAGCACTCGACTCTGATATTAGACAAGACAATACCAAAAACGCATCATGATGCTGTTGGGGGCTGAGAAGGGGCGTGTGCATTATTGCGCAGTCGTTTCAGCGAATCGGATTGCCACCTGGAGTTTTTTTTCTTTGTTTTTTGGATAGAGCTGCCTATCACACGGAGCGAGGTACGTGCATGCCAAATTAGATTCGGGCGCTTCATTCCATTCTAGACCGTGGACGCATTCGCAATTGCGCCCCGTTTCTTTGGAACCAACCTTATGTTGAGTGTTGTGCCTCGGCTCCTACCTCCCCCACCATTTAAGCCCCGCGATGGATATTGGTTCCCGCCGTGGGGAAGCCGGAACGGGTGTGTGTGTGCGTGTCTGATCGTGAATGATTCCACCAGTTGATGCTTGAAGCTTGGTTCAACTCAACAAGAGAAGAAAGAGTGCTTGTACGCGCGGTTAAGTTCATGGGTAACGGCTTAATGCACCGTTGGTTTGTCCGCCAACTGCCAAAGCTTAAATTCTGTACTGAGCCTACCAACATGGTGACTAGCACGGCCCTCCTCACTGCACTGGTAGTAGTAGTCGTTGCATCTATGAAAATGAAAGAATTCAACACCAAAGATGTGCAAGTTTAGCGCGTGTACCTCATAATCGTATCAGCCTTGAGAACCAATGGCAGCTGCTCGACTCGTATCTCTTCTATCAGGTGCACATGCCTTCCCATCGCGCACGAGTGACTTCTGCGGGGCGTGGCCGTTGGCCTGGCCTGTTGGTGCTATCAGGCTGGAGGGGGCATGTAGCCGAGGTAAGTCGCACATGTGCCGTGCAGTCCATGAAGCACCACAACGCGACAGTGGCATTGAGTTCGGCTATCGCTGCGGGGGTTTCGCCAAGTGGTTTGCTCATCACACCCCAGTTCTCCGACTACCCCAGCTAGCCTATCCGCATTGGCGATGGCCATTGCTTCTTCCCCGGGCTTGACAGGATCGTATCTGGAGACTTTGTTTCTCTTCTGACGCAATGGCCAGTCTCACATGCTTCGACCGTAAATTGCCTTCCTCATTGCCTTTTCCACAGTCAGACACGCCGCCGCAATGCTCGGGCTTCATCTCTTGCCCACTCTCTCCCACCTGTCTCAAACTGTGGCCACTGGCAGCAGCCTATGGCAGAGCTTGATTCAGCCCACGTTACCCTGTCAGGTCTATGTACACACCCGGCGATACTCGCCGTGAGCTTAATATTCCCCAGAGATTAGCATGAGTCTTGACTCGTGCTCCAAATCTCCGTTGGAGGATAATGGCTTGTCACCCCTCTGGGGCATAGGACCTACCCCGTCTGCTGGAAGTAGTCTAGCATTTAAAATATACTGGGAAAAGGATACATGCAATAGCTTGCATCCATGTACCTCTAGTTGCAAAATCTGGTCAGCCATAGGCTGAAAGCTCTCAGCAGTTAAACTAGCATTAGGGTAAAACTGCTCCTCAACGTTGGTCAAATTACTCAATCGGAAATACATCCTTCGCGATTGAAGATCAATAGCAACTTCCGATAAACCATTGCCTGCCATTGACTACTTTATGCTTGCGTTCGGGAATCGCAAAGCTTTCAATGGGCACTCCCGTTCACTTTCACTTTGACGACTGAGCGGCTCGCCTTCCGCGTCGTAATATCAGTACTATACTTTCTACTTTGCCTTGCAGAAGCCGACAGGTGTCAATAAGTGACCTGGCGAGTATTTGAGACCTTTCGGGTTAGCTTCCAATCGTGCTGGGCGGAATAAAAAAACAGATGCACAAGAACCAGTAGATACCCGGATAAAGCTTCACGTTGAGGTTGAGCGGTGTCGCAAAAGCTGTCTTCGGACATGTGATACCGTTGCTTGGGGTGTTCCTAGCTGTAGGATATTTACTTAGTGCTCTGATTTGACCCTTCATAGGCACCTATCAAAACAATGCATTGGCTCATGATGCTCAAAATAGTATACAAATTGTACAGGGTAAGTCATTCGGTACAGGCAAATGCGAGCACCGGAGTTGGTTCTCACATATTGCTTCAGTTCCACTTGACTCCAAACATGGTAAACGGCTTCTTCCCGGCTGATCTGTTTGCTTCCGAGTTTTCGAGGTATACACGTTCGTGGCCCTTGACTTCGACAAAGAGGTACTGGTATTCGTATTCGTGGTGTCCAGGACGCTTGACCATGTGGACTTGCGCCACACCATGATTGCGAGGGCCCTCAACCTATAGCCTGGTTAGACTTCGGTCACCAAATGCTCTGATATAATACTTGCATGGAAGTGCAAAAGCAAGTGATGAACACCCTGCTTATCAACGTGTTCGGACGATCTGAAAGGGTGTTAGCACAAGCGTCACCAGGGCGGTGCTTCTCTCTTCGACATACGCCAGAGGGCGCGCGCGCTGCCATTTGTTGTTCGTCTCCTCGCCATGCGCAATGATCTTCTTTGCCTCGCCGAAGAGCTCCAGGCATCGCTGGTCTTTCTTGATCTTGTCGATGGCTCGGTTGAACTGGACTGTTTTGCTGTTTGGCGAAAAGACGTCTGTCCATAAAAAGTATCCGACTCCGCCCTGTAAGAATATGATGAGAATCGAGCCGCGACTGGATTTCGCATTTCATGAGGTACTGACAGTGAGCACGAGACCAATAAGGACTAGGCCAAAATTGAAGCTCTGCTGCGTAGCCCGAGCAGCCTTTTCAGGAGCGGAGAGCTCGCTCCAGGGAACGTATCCATCATCATTGAATGGCGTGACGCCTCGTCGCTTCGGCCCCAGAGGTGTTGGTCCTTGTGTATTTTGTGTCGCATATGATCGAGCAATTGTCGAGGCGCGCAAGCTGCTGTTGAGAAAGCTGGTTGCTGGGCGCAGGGCCACAAGGGAGGTAACGGGTTTCATGATGTCGATATTCGCACGCGCATGTCCTCAAGTCTTGTCTGCGCACCCTAAATAGCACAGGAAGAGAAAGAACCGGACAGCTGCTTATGATGGGGTATTTCTAGCACTGGTAGGCTGTATTGAAGTATCGCCAAACCAATTCTGGTCGTCGCGCGCCGACCGCCCTCGGCAGAATCTGGAGGTGGGGGCGTAGGCCAAGGCTCGTCCAATGACGATTGCCGATTTCCCTTCATGCCACTTTACCAAAATAGCCCACTCCCTGCTCTGGCCTCACCTCCAGTCTCCTTATTGTGTATTGGCCATAATCCCTGAGCGACAAACTACTTGACCTTTCACAGCCTGTCCGTATTGCACTCTGTAGCATCGCGAACATAACATTTCCAGCTCGCGATACCCAGCATTGACCCTCGGCGCCCGATTCACCCCCGCCCCACGCCCGCCAAGATGAGCGGCCTCGCGACGAAACAGCAGTCGTTCAAGATCTTTGAGAAGCTCAAGTCAAAGCTGCCTAACAAGGTTTGTAGAAGTATCTGTTAGAAGCTACCAAGAGGTTAGCCATGGCTAACAAATGTTTGCGACTAGACCTGCTTCGACTGCGGCCAGAAC
The DNA here is from genome assembly GCA_029218145.1 of Aphanocladium album. Classification (NCBI taxonomy): domain Eukaryota; kingdom Fungi; phylum Ascomycota; class Sordariomycetes; order Hypocreales; genus Aphanocladium; species Aphanocladium album. Next base: position 7,559 of record JARDXD010001009.1, read on the forward strand.
AACCCCACCTGGACATCTGTCCCCTTTGGCATCTATCTCTGCCTCGACTGCTCCTCGAACCACCGCAACCTCGGTGTCCACATCTCTTTTGTCCGCTCCACGAACCTCGACCAATGGCAATGGGAACAGTTGCGATTGATGAAGGTTGGCGGCAACGAATCTGCCGCCAAGTTCTTCCGCGCCAACGGTGGCACTGCTGCCCTAAACAGCAAGGATCCCAAGACCAAATATCAGTCCAATGCCGCCACCAAATACAAGGACGAGCTGAAGCGACGTGCCGCCAAGGATGCGCAGGCGTACCCTGAGGAGGTTGTCATCACGGACGGTGCCGACGAGGCTTCGGCGACGCCGGCCGGTGAGCCGGATGATGACTTCTTCTCCTCTTGGGACAAGCCCGCCATCAAGCGCCCTACTCCCCCAATCTCGCGCACCGCTACGCCGCCTGTCGTTGGACGCACCCCGTCTCCCTTCATCAACGCCGGCAGCAAGGACGGTTCGCGATCCGCATCGCCCCTGGCCAAGCCTGACGCCGACGCCAAGCCCGCTACCAGTCGCACCTCGTCCGCGGCCCTGAGAAAGACGACGACCACTGGCGCTGCCCGCAAGACCAACGTGCTCGGCGCGAAGAAGACGACGAAGCTCGGAGCCAAGAAGGTCACTGGCGATGTGATTAATTTTGACGAGGCGGAGAAGAAGGCCAAGGAGGAGGCCGACCGCATCGCCAAGCTCGGCTACGATCCTGATGCAGAGGAGGAGCAGGCTCCCGCTGCCTCGACTGCCGCTACCATTATTTCACCTACTCCTGTCAGCCCTGCCCACGGTGGCTCCTCACATAGCCGACAAAAGTCAAACGCCGAGGTGGAAAGACTCGGCATGGGTGTCGCCAGACTCGGCTTTGGCCAGATTGGTGGTGGTAAGGCTGCTGCTGCTAAGGAGACGAAGAAGAACGCTGGTGGTTTTGGCTCTGTTGGCCCTGTCAAGGCCCCCGTTGGTAAGCTTCATGCAAGAAGGAACATTCTACGCGAAGAATGGGCTGCTAACTTGTATTTTAACTAGATGACTCGGATAACTACGCCCGCAGCAAATTCGGTACCCAGAAGGGTATTTCGTCCGACGAATATTTCGGCAAGGGCGCGTACGACCCGAACTCGCAGGCTGAGGCCAAGACACGTCTGCAAGGATTCGAAGGCGCGACATCCATTTCCTCGAACGCCTACTTTGGCCGTCCCGAGGATGAGCCCGAGGAGGAATACGGCGATCTGGAGTCGGCTGCCAAGGACTTTGTGCGCAAGTTTGGCATCACGGCCAGCGATGACTTGGAGAACCTGGGCAACCTTGTGGGCGAGGGTGCCACGCGTCTGCAGGGTGCTATCCGTCAGTACCTGGGCAACTAAAGTGCTGTCGGAGGCTGTGCGCCACGCTTCAAGACTAAAGAAGGAAGAACAAAAATACAACGATATTACGACGGCGAAGTATGAGCGCCTACTTCTTTATAAGCGGACGGTCCGGGTTATAGAGGTGAAGGGAATGACGGGGGCGAGTTTGATCTACAAGCAGCTGCAGCATTTTCATAATTTTATAAGATTTTTCTTTGTCGTTTGTTTGTTTTATTTTTATCAGTTAGGGGTGGAAACGGAAAAGACGAGGCTACAAAAGTGGTTATACAGCAGGTGCATTGAATAACAAGATGAAATCAAATCGGTAGACGGTGTGATGCGAGACTTGGATGTAGAAGACCTAGCCGTCGAAATTGTTCGAAAATGACAGCCAACACATCCGTCATTATTTGAATCATTTTCTGAATCTCAATTCTTTGACTGGGTTTGATTACTTTCGTCAGCTGCTCTTCCAAAACTTGGAGGCTCTCAAATGTAGCTGTGATGCCGATGCCAATGCCTGTGAGTATCACGAGGGGACGGGGTCGGCCGAACGAGTCAGCGACTGGGTTCGGAGATTCAGCCACACCCCTTCTCTCTCCGCGCCTGCTCCTTGCTGGCCTACGCAAAAAAGGGCAAAGTGTCCGGAGCGAGCGAGCAAGTTTGGCGTCCGGGGGGGGGCTGATTGTGGGGAAACAAAGAGGGCGGTGGTTCGGTAAGATGGGCTCGGCGGAGGCGGGTGATGGTGCGGCATCACATGTCAGTGCGCAGATATACGTGGGCTAAACTTGGTGAGCGCAAGGCAAGCATCACAAGATGGAGTGAAGTTTTGGAGCAAAACGTTTTAACATTTTTAACAGTCTTTTTCATTTTTGACTCGTTACTCAGATGCTTTCTAATCTACAGGATATAAGACAAAGGAAAAAAAAAAAGTAAAAAACACCCAAAAGATTAAGAGCAAGAAAATGTCCAAGTCTTGGCTCTAATGCTGGCCGAAGCCCATTGTAGTTGCTTCATATGTGGTTTTCTTTTTCGTCGTTGTTGGTCAAAATTTACAGCTTGGCAATCATCTTGTTGCCGCGCTGCATCCAGGAGACGGCGTCGTTGACAAACTCGTCAATGACACCGCGAGCCGACTTTTGCTCGTTGACGACGGCAGCGCACTTGCCCATGAGGAGAGGGCGGAAGGCGTCGATGGGGTCGTCGTCCTCGGAGATCTTGGTGATGTCGATGCCGATGGACTTTGCGGCGGCGGCCTTCTTGGAGTTGTCGTCCGAGTCCATGACGTCCATGAACTTGTCGAGGTCGGCCTCGTAGGGGATGGTGCCCTTGGAGGCGAGCTCCTTCATCTCCTGCTGGCGCTCCGTCTCCCAGGTGTTGATGTAGGGGTTGTTGTGGACGCGCATGGGGCGGCCGGTGAAGATGATGGTGCGGATGTTGTCGTCGTGGCCGGCGTTCTTGACGGCCTCCTTGTGGATCTTGGGGGCGCCGGCCTCGTCGGTGAGGATGAAGCGGGTGCCGACCCAGACGCCGGTGGCGCCCATCATGAGGGCGGCGGCGAGGAGCTGGCCGTTGTGGATGCCGCCGGCGGCGATGACCTGGACGGGACCGCCGGTGACGGGCGACTTGGCGCCCTTGGCCGCCTCGACGACGGCGGGGATGAGGACGGTGGTGGGGGTGTCGCCGGTGTGGCCACCGCCCTCGCCGCCCTGGGCGCAGATGATGTCGACGCCAATGTCGATGCACTTCTTGACGTGCTTGACGTGGCCAATCATGTTCATGTAGAGGATGCCGGCCTTGTGCAGGCTGTCGACGAGCTCGTCGAGGGTGACGTTGGTGTAATCCTTGCTGCGAGAGGGAAAGACATGTTAGCGTGGGCTACTATTTTGTGTAATTCGGGCTGCAGCCTTGCACGCGCGCAATTTATTGCGAGTGCTTGCCGTCTCATGAAGGCGGTGCATGTGACGGACCATCGCTAGCGTGGCGGTTTTTTTTTTTTTTTT
>JARDXD010000796.1:0-10898 GCA_029218145.1 Aphanocladium album
CCCGTCAGGCCGTTACTTAAATTGATGCTGCGCTGATAGCTTTTTCCTCACACATGCCCGAGCTGGCGCTATTAAGTCGGGTTATGTCGGCGTGGCCACGCTCGTGGTGTTGATAGAGGCAAACTGAGATGCTGGCTGGCGTAGACAGAACAGCTATCCGGTTGGGTGAAGGACAGCTGATCGCCACTGACTGGGTTGCAAAGTATTTCGCTCGCGTATGGACGACAGTGTCGTATACGGTGTTCTTTCTTTCAGCAATGAATGCCGCAGGGAAGAAGCTGAATTCGATTTGAAGCTGTCTCGCGTGAGATGCCTCGTTTCGTCATCGTGGTGACGCTGGGCCGCGCAAGAGCAGCCCCAAGAATAGACGCAGTGGCTTGGCTATTTGCCCCACCTCGACTGGTACTTTTCTGGTTGCCTTGAGCGGCGGCTGCGGCAGAAAAGAATTTGAAGACTGATTATTTGCAGCAAAGTTTTGCCTCTGAAATCAATTTACAAAATTTTATTATTTTCTATTGTTTTTTTTCTAAACCGTGTTTACGTAGTCTCGATAGCCCTCAGCACTGTACTAGCTGGTATGCACTGTAGAGGGGCTCTCCATACACTAGACATCCAATCACAGAGCTGAGAATTTCTTCCCATTTTCATCACCACCAAGGGTCCTGTTACCTCCTTGCCGTCGACAGCCAGTACGGCGACTCGCACCCAGATCTACGGGCAATCATAGCGTGGAAACAGACCAAGGACCGAAACTATATCCCTAAAGGGCCATAGAATTGGCCATTGCAACGACCATGCGCCACGCGACAACTCGCGCAGTCAGCGGCTACGTCTGCCAGTGCTGTGCTGTGCTCCCACGCTCCTCGGGCGCTTCCATTCAGCTTCTCGGACGACCCTTCATTATTACAAACAACCTGAAAACGAGAAATTTGCCAAAATGGCCGAGTAAGGGCGCTCGCTGGTCCAGCAGCACCAGCGCTGGCGCATCGCAAGACGCAACTCTGAGCCAGAGAGACGGTGCTCCTGCGCCTGGCACCAAGGTCCAGCGCATCACGGATCCAGCTGAGCTAGCTGCAATTGCTGAAGACAGCAGCAAAAAGTTTCTCTCTGTGGACGGCATCCCGGCAAAGCAGCTGACGGAAGCAGCGCTGCAGTCGTGCTTGCGCGCCGCGACCGCCATCCACCCGCAGCTGAAGCGTGCCGAATCGCAGACCAAAGCCTCTGCCTCACGACTGGCTTCTCTCAACGGCGAGCGAACCGGTACGAAACTGCCAATTGACGCACGCATAGCCGAAGCCACAAATCGCATCTCATACGCTGCCTGGAACATTATCAGCAACCCCAACGTCGAGATGACGCCCGAGTCTCTCGAAACCTATGTTCGCGTCCAGAACCAGCTTGGCCGCGCTGAGTCCCTCCCGGCCGTCTTTGAGCTCTATGCGAAGAAGAGCAAGCCTGTTGTAAAGAACGGCGTCATTGAGTACCAACGCACAAACGCGAACGCAGCCTCGCGCGCCATTGAGACACCCGTTGTCAATATGGCTCTGCAGACCGCGATTGATTCTAAGAACCTTGATGCTTCACTTGGAATTATTGAAGCTGGCTTCTGTGTTCCGGCGTTCAAGCGGGCGAAGCTCATCAAGCACGGTACCGCACCTGCTCTCGGCCTGATGGCACTGCCCTTTGGCATCGTGGGCCTCTCTACTGCTTACGCCTCGTACTGGCAAAATACCATGGATGTGACAACTGCCACGGCTATTGGCGCTGTTGGTATTTCTGGCTATCTCTTTGTCGTCGGTTCACTCGGCATGATTGCCAAACTCAGCCACAAAGATCAAATGAAGCGTGTAACCTGGATGCCTGGTACGCCCTTGCGCTATCGCTGGATGCGCGAAGAAGAGCGTGCCGCCCTTGACAAGGTGGCCCTCGCGTGGGGTTTCAAGGAGCCTTGGAGACATGGCGAGGAGACTGGCGCTGACTGGGAAGGTCTGCGAGAGTACATGGGCTACCGACAGATGCTGCTGGATCGCGTCGAATTCATGGACGGCATGAGTTAATGGATTCGTCGTTGCTTGCCACTGTGGACTTTTATATGTACTACTACACACTTGTATATTTTCTAGCCTTTGGACAAAATAGATGTTTGCATCTCGTCATCACACTTATAGCAACACGGTACAAATATAAACATTGGGTCATTTACATTATTGCAGACTGTATATACTGCGTATCGTCTGTGTTAAAAGAGTGTCGTGGTATCGTCCATGCATAAAGCTCCAACCGTTCCATCATCCGAACCCCGTACGCCGACTAGTACGCAAGATGCGACACCAGAATAAAATAAGTAGTAAAGAATAGAGCGCAGAAAAGAATCAACTACACAGTGCAATCAAGCATTGCGTCCCCCCCGGGGAGATTTTGGGTATTTGGCCGACCGCATCATCCATCAATGCCTCGTTCGCGTTTTAGACAGCATACACACGAGTGGTGTTGGAACGACCCTTTTCAGCTTTGGAGTCTTCGCTCTCGTAATACACCTCATATTGCGTGGTTTTGCGGATAATGCCATCGTGGTCCTCTTGAATGTAGACCTTTTGATACGGAGCAAGAATGAACTCCTCGCTAGTCTCTTCATGATGATGAACAATGCTGTGGTTTGCCGCTTCGGCCTTGTTCGGTCCGGTGTAGGGCGCCCACTCGCCGTTGAGAGAGCGCAGGCGTCGGTGGCCAATGGTCATGGTGGGGTCGGACGAGCCGGAAGAATGACCATTCTTGGGCGTGGAGGACGAGACGGTCATGGAGCCAAAGAGGCCGGGAAACATCCAGGCGAGGACCATGCGGCACATTGGCAAGCAGGCGCAGATGATGGCAACGTTGATCTCAATCACGGTCCAGAGAGTAGATGCAATATCGTCTAAATATCGATTAGTATGAAACAGACAAGCAACGAATGGGTTTACTTACATGTAACATCGGGCGAGGTGATGGAAAAGTTGAGAGTCGTAGCGCGGAGGATCGAGGTAACGGTAACGCTGTATTCATGCATCGTTAGCGCCGTCATATATCTTGGACGTGCAACGGTATACATACAAGCCACCAAGAGCAAAGACAAGCATCAGAGCACGCTTCTGGTTAACCGGAAGTTTGCTTGTCCAAATGGGTTGCATTGGAAGGCTGAGAATCAAGACATCGGTGGCAATGGCGAAGCCGGCATTGGCATACCAATTCTTGATCATGCTGATGCAAGTACCGTGGAGTGATTTGTCCCAGGCCAAAGGAATAGGCGTGCATTGCCAAATGGAGGAAGCAGTGGTGGCTACGCAGTAGGCCATCACGATGCAAATCAAGGCGTTGCAGCTGTAGCGGAACCATTTTTGGACAAAGATGCGTCGGTAGAGCAAAAGAATCGAAGTTTTTGTTAGGTTGATGGTCGTCTTGTAGAAAACTTGGGCAATGTAGAACATCTACGCCGTGTCAGCGGAAGAAGCACATAAGAAGGAGAAAAACAAGAGCCCTACCTGGAGAGCTTTGAGTCTGTTGGCCTTTGGCAATGCCTTGATGTGCTGCCCAAAGCCAGCATCGACTGACACCATCATGAAAATCATGACAGCTAAAGTGAAGAACTGCGGAACATGAATTAATAAAACGAACATAATTGGCACGAGACTTTTCCACATACGTAAGAGAGAATGATGGTGAAATCATCCCAGCCGAGACCAGTTCGTCTCGATATGCGATTATAGATGCGGATACCCAGGAAGATTGGTGTAACTGCGAAGAAGACGATGCAAGGAATCCGCACATAGTCGGCATGGCTCGCCGCCGTCTGGCTCTCAAAAACAGTCATTATGACAGAACAAGACGAGTGAACTCGCAGTGTTGTCTGTATGTCTCACAGCGATGCAGAGTTCTATAAGGCGATGCAAGCACGATGGTCTAAGAAAAGAAACAATCTCGGATGGTAGGACCGGGGAGGGGATCTTATAATAAACTCGGACCAAGAGTGTCTCAAGCACAAACGTAAACGCAAGCAAGACGGGGGGACCATGGGCGAACGCATCGATGAGCGGTGGTGCATGGCCTAGCCTACACACCAAGCATGGGCCACCACCACCACCACCACCACCTCACCCCGCTCGCCACAGAAAGGGTGATCGAGCCAGGCAATGGCGAGAACATGATTCAATGCCCACGCCCTCGTTTGAATGCCGGACCATGCAAGGCACGCATTAGGCCACGCTAGCTGTTAGAGCAGCGCTCTGTGCGTGGTCGTGTGAAGCAATTTGTGCCCACCCAAGATGTCGTGCGTCTTTTCCCGTTTCAAGCTGGCATAGAGCCTTATAGCCCAAAAAAAGATTGAGGTTAATCTATTGCAGACTTGCGCCACGACGCAGATCTTTGCAGAGTTAAGCGGCGAATTGAGCTGAACAAAGGTTCGCTGCCTGTTTGGGTAGGTGGTTACTACAGACCCCAGTTTCTTATTAGTCCTCGACGGGTATAATCGCATATCAACAAGCACAAAAGAACCAGTTCTATTTCAATTGACTTTTCATGAAAGTGAAATTGCGATAGGAATAACAGAATGCAATCCGGACGAGTACCCCTCTCGATTTGTTTCGAGATATTGCCCTATGCAGCCGCGTGGCGTAGTAGGGGCGGTTTTGACCGCCTACCAGGTTTTGGCTGCAGGAAGCTAGACGGTGATGGTGTCAGGCTAGCATGCACCAGCGGGTTGTAAGTCGCGCACTAGAAGTGGCCAAGCCTAAGCCGTTTCGTCCATCTTGCCATCGTAATCCTGCAAGAATACCGAGCCGAGCCCATATTCTGCAGCGCAGAGGTCAAAGCCATTCGATTTTCGCGAACGCTCTCCGCACTTTGCCACATGGAGCACGCATGTTATTGATTACGAGCCTTCGCCTACGTTCTGCACTAGATACTAGTGGCTGATTCAGGTGCCGAATACAACCTGACATGTAAGAACTTTGGACTGAGTCTGTTTGTTTAGCTTGACTCAACACTTTCTTATGAGCAAGGCCACTGACAAGGCTGTCACAGTCAGCAAATCTGCGCGCGTAGAGCAAGAACACGCCAAGGCTGGAGAGGCGTGATGGAGGCGGCGCAGCATTGCACAAAATTATGCGCCAGAGGCTGTAAATAATTTCGTGGCGGCGGCGCATTGAGAGCGGCAACGACTCTACCCTGATATCTCTTCATACAAGCCTCTGGCCGCAAGCCCGCCGGGTTTGTTGGCGGCCGAAAGCACTGTCAGCCTTCTCGATACCCGGCCGACGGACCTTATCGGGTGATTCTTCTGCCGAAAAGGGAGGTCAAAGAAAGGCCAAACAGCGCAATGGTGCGACAGCTAGCATCAAGCCGCGGCGGTGGCGGTGAGCTCTAAATGGTTGAAGTGCGGCCATGTCGAAGAGGTAGTTGTCTTGATATGCGAGCAATCAAGCCCCAGCCCAGCACCGTTTGGTTCGTGGCGGACGGTGGGCCAACCTGGCGCTGTCAAATTCTACAGCGGAGAAAACATGGGATGACGGCCCTGCTTCGTTCCAGTCTGCTCGTAGCTCCGTCAATTAGACAGCGCAGCGATGATGTTGAAAGAAACCATGTAGTCCACCGACGGCGGATCAGCTAGTCAACGTGACAGCGAAGCAGACCATTTCTGCGCAATGAGAGCAAAAGGCCCGGTTTCAGTGAAGCTATCGGGGTAGCTAATGCGCTTCACGGACCAGCTCTCTGCGCTGCTGACAGCGGACGACTATCCTTCCCAGACACGGAGTGCATTAGCTGCTGGCCGCTAGGCGGCACCAAATGGGGCAGGTTGGGTACTATGAGCCCCGTGGGTTGCAGACTTGAGAGGGGAAGCTGGCCAATGCCACAGCAGGCGGACGAGTCGCCAAATCCGGGAAGAATTGATGCAGAGCATTTACAGGACCGTTAGTCATGTGGATGTTGTGGCTGCGGCGCAGTGCAACTTGGCTAGGGAGGCTGGCTTTGTGCAGACCCTGGCAGCCGGGTAATGTGTTTGCTTGGTCTGGTGGGTGTGGCTCTCGTTCATGTCAGTTGAAGAGTGATGGAAGGAGGCTGGGGAAGTCTGGAATCGCTCAAAAGACGAAAGGGCCATTATGTGAACCGATCGTAATTGTGTAGAATGAAGATATGATTTGCTCAGAAAAGGAAGTGCTGCGTCTGCAGTCTTTGTCAGCTGGCAGGTGGCAGGCACAGGCTCGAAGCGATCGCTTTCTAAACGGCCGTTTTCTAACTTGCATCTTGCATCATCAATCAAGATTCCCTTTTCTTTTTTTCTTTTTTCGCATGAAGACCCGGAAATCAAAACAATGCGGCACAACATCCCGCCGATGCCGTTATATGTGGCCAACCATGCCGATAATTCGTACAGCGGACCTAATACCGCAATCCAGCCTCGCCTGGAGAGAGACACTGGTCAGCACAGGCCAGCCACCCACCAAGCAAATAGCGAGTAATTGTTGGCGCGCCGAATTCTTGCCGTGCAGAAATCACCATTCCCATCGGCATGAATATCCGTTGTCCCCGCCGGAACAGTTTCTATTAACGGACAAAGCAGCATGCGAATTCTCGCCATCCTATGCTGACTACGGCCCTACATATGTCTTTCGTCCGGTCTTGTGAAGGCGATGCTAGCAGCGGCCCTGATTTGCCTACCAACAAGGAACCGCTCAACAGCCTTGATTGGCCCAACTTATAACTAGTGCGCCGAATCCCGCTGTCAGTCCCAGTAGTGATGATACAGCTTGCTAGTGTTTGTCCCCATAGCATGGTACGGAGCACTCAGGCAGCCGCTAGCAGAGTCTATTGCTGCTATTAATGGTATTACAGGTCAAGAGACTATTCGGTTCTCAAACTCTCGGCAGAGAATGACCTGGATACTCGCCAAGTCTGTCAGCAGCTGTTTGTTTAATCAAACCCGCCCATCTCGCGTAAAAACAGCGCCGCCTCCTCGTGGCAGCCACGAGCGATGCCCCTGACGCAAATAACGGAGGTTGGTTGGCCCGGTTCTGGGCGAGTTGCAAGGCTAACGCAGTAGCACATGGCTAGCCACGACGATTCTACTAGTTACGTAGCTATTCTGCTCCTTCACCTGCTACATCTGGCGCCAGCTCGTAAAATTATTTAGGCGGTTCTCTCCACCTCCTTGCATCGGTTTCCTGCACCTAGCACAAAGGCGTCTCCACCGTATATTCCCTGCGAATAACCACGCCGCTCGCTACTTCAATTCAGGGCACCTGCATGCATCTTGGCACCTACGTTACATGTGCTTCCGGGTTAGGAGAATTGTGCTGCCATTGTCCCTTCTCTGATTAAAAACCTCGCGCAGCCGGCCACAAAATCCTGGAATTTCTCGATCCCAAGCACAGCTCTTGTCTCTAACGCCTTGTGTTAGCCCTTTGGTGTCTTGTCCCGCCGCTGTGTTGCTTCTCCGCTCGGCCCAGCCATCTAGAAGCCAAGCTCACGTACGCGACTTTGTCTTCACAATGCGTTTCTCTCTGCGCGGCCTCGTGGTCTCTGGTCTGCTCTGCGCCGGCCTCGTCTCGGCGCAGACCAACGGCTCTATCGACAACGGCCCTTTCCCCGATGACCTGAACGGCTCCAACTTTACCTACCCGCATCCGGTCAAGGTCTTCCGCTTCCACAACCAGCTTCAGGATCTGGAGATGGCGTTCATGGACGTTCCTCCCTCCTGCGCGCCCAATGGAAAGACCGCTGTTGTTCTGCACGGCAAGAACTTTTGCGGCCCTACCTGGGGCGCTACGATCGATGTGCTCACTGGCATTGGCTACCGCGTTATCGCGCCAGACCAAGTTGGCTTCTGCAAGAGCTCGAAGCCCGTGGGCTACCAGTTCAGCACCAACCAGCTCGCCAAGAACACGCAGGCGCTTCTCACAACTCTTGGAATTAAGAAGATTACCTTGATCGGCCACTCTCTGGGCGGCATGCTTTCGACCCGATTCGGCCTGCAATACCCTGATATGATTGAGAAGCTCGTTCTCGTCGATCCTGTCGGTCTGGAGGATTACGTTGAGAAAGGCGTCCCCTACATTGCTCTCGATGATAGCTACAAGTCCGAATCCGCCCAGACCTACCAGTCTATCAAGGGCTACGAGCAAGAAGTTTACTATGTTGGCCAATGGAAGAGCTCATACGACACCTGGGTTAACATGCTTGTCAACATCTATAACGGCTCCAAGCGCGAGCAGTTCGTCACCAATCAGGCCCAGATTGTCGACATGGTACTGACCTCGCCTGTTGCTCATTACTTCGGTGATCTCACGCCCGAGACTCTCCTCATTGTCGGCGACAAAGACAAGACGGCCATTGGATCGCAGTGGAGCCCACCCGATGTCCAGGCCAAGCTTGGCCACTTTGACGTTCTCGGACCTCAGGTCGCTTCCCAGCTTCAGAACGGTCAGCTCTACCGGTTCAAGGATCTTGGCCACGCCCCCCAGCTGTCGGACCCCAATGACTTCCACAACGTTGTTGTCAACTTTCTTTGGTCGTGATTGGCACGCATGAAGTGATGATTGAATGTTTTCTAGTATATATGTTGATGCATAGTGCATATTCCTTTCTTTCTTTTGGTATTTTGCATATAATGGCGTAGCAGAAGCTGCTTATAGATACTTACATGCGAATTCAACCAATTACTTACAATATTATCACCTGTGAGAGGTATCAGCACTAATGCCCAAACCATTCTCATTTGTAATTTCCCTCATCTGGGCATATAAAGGAGGAACGTAGCATCAAGCAGTTTCAGTGAAGATCACTTGTAGGGCCAATTGTACACACATCGCATGCACGGGCACGAACCAACAACTCACAAGCACACTAAGCACACGTATGCTTCAATTTGTTATTTTACTTGATTCATTATTTGCTTTGTCTAGCGTTACAAAGCGTTTCCGGAGACGTATCTCAAACAACGTAGGAGCAGTCAACCTCAACAGCGCTGCTAGCAGAGCACGAGGTCATGACCTTGCCGTCAACCTCGACGTTTCCGTTGAGGGAGCCCGCGGCCGTCACGTTGGAGCTGGCGCTCCTCGCCTCGGTGTTGTAAAGTTCCAGCTGCCAAAAATGGCAAAGGTGGTCGCGCCGCCACCAAATTCGACGACCCACTCGGCGTCCTTCATGCAGAGAGCCGTCGTCTTGTCCGTGTAGGTCGTGGTGACGGTCTTGCCCGTCGTGAGGTTCTCGAGCGTGGAGCTGCCCGACGCCGCCGAGGTGGGTTTGACGCTCATGCGGATCTCGTCGCCGGCCTTGACGAGGAACTTGGCGTTCGTCGTAAACGGGCAGGTCGGGGTACCACTCGTACCCGGCGCGCAGCGTGCCGTCGCCGTAGGCCTGGACGCCGGTCTGGAGGATGGCTTGGGGACACTTTGTATCCTGCGCGGCGACAGAAGAAGGTTAGCCATGTTTCTCGGTGTTGGGTGGAAGCCCCAATATATCAGAGAAAAAAAAAGGGAGGAGGAGGAGAAGGAGAGGTTTTGGGAGTCGAGAGCATACCATCGATAGCGACCCAGCCAGAGGCACTGGTGGTTTTTTTTGGCCCGTGACGGATGGAAGCTTGGAGGTACCGGTGACAGTACTAGCCCTGGCCTTGGTGGATGGCAGCACCCCAAACGTGTTTGGCAGCTTTGGCGGTGTTGGAGGAAGACACACTGCGGTCGAATTCGGTGTTGGCCCTGGGGGCGGCGAGCACACCGGCAACGGAGAGGAGGGCGATGGCGGTAGTCTTCATCTTGGTATTGTTGGATGCGATATTGGTTTGAAAAGAGGCCGAGAAGCTTGGTTTCGGATCAATAGCTTCCTATTCGAGGAGGTGATGAGGTGTATATACACACATTATACTCGAAAGCATCTTCTCCCCTACGTCCACATCTTGGCTCGTCGTGCTGCCCAATGTCTTGTATCATCTGCAAGATGGGGCGCAAAGGAGGAAACCCATGGGGCTCATCGCCGGCATCCGAAGTAAAAGAAAAGAGCGTGAGGCTTATTCTCAAAACTCAAACCCCCTTTGCTTGACCTGCCTAAAACCGGTGCTGAGCAGAATGCCCTCCATCAATAATATCAAGGTGTGTTTACCGAAATGTCTTGCAAAAGTTGTCACTGTCCTAGGCTCCGAGATGGTGCTTATGATTGCCCGTCAGGCCGTTACTTAAATTGATGCTGCGCTGATAGCTTTTTCCTCACACATGCCCGAGCTGGCGGCACCTTGCCGCTACGGGCAGGTCCATGTCAGACCACGCCCAATGATTCTGGCGTTGGTGAGCGGCCGCCCGGTCAGGGTTATTATTATCAGCGATACCCCCGATCAATGAGGGTAGTATTTCCCCACGATATAACTCCCATGGGGGGGATTGCCCTTTCGTCATTTCTCTGCTTTTTGTATGGCTGTGGGTGGGTGGTGTGTCTGGTATGCCAAGAGGTTCGAGTGCCGGTTGCTAAAAAAAGAGCGGGAGACTGTAACCCTGTCAACTGCGGCTACCATTCCTGGCCTAACCTTGACAGTTGAAGTCAGGGTGCTACAGTAAAGAGCTGAGCTGGGTCGGTTTATCCCCTGCTGGCCCCATGATATTACGTTGTCGCGACCAGGGGAGGTGTCGAGCCACCCCGTTGAGAGCAAAAACCGTTTGGGGAACCTGTCCGGGGTGCACGACCACGTCGAGGCCCTGATTGACGTGCCTGTACTTCGGCCAGAAGAGGCGGAAATGGGGAAGTCGAAGAAGCCTCAGGGCGTGATCATGAGATGAAGTCCCAGAGACTCAGTCTCAAAACGCATCAATCACTACTAAATGTAGTATAGCGCGCCTACTAAAAGTTATATAGAATTTTTATAACTTAAAGATAAAAGT
>JARDXD010000391.1:0-10854 GCA_029218145.1 Aphanocladium album
TGCGATCAGGGTGAACAGTTCATCTCGCTTCTTGTCCGTCAGCAGGTCCACGGGCATGACGACTGGCAGCTGCTTCGTCGGCAGCGTCAACAGACCGTAAAGCCCAACTGTCTGCTTGAAAATGCTGGCGAGGATGCGCGTCTCAGGTATGTCTGGAATGGGGTAGCTCTCAGTCCATTCTTCCGGCGAAAATGACTCGATTCGTCCAAAGATGTCCACCACCTGCTCATCCAGGCTAGCCCCGGACAGTATTGGCGTCCCAAAATACATTTTTTGGCGCAGCTCCGTGATGATCATGATTGCTAGTAGGAGAGCCGTAGGGCAGGGTAAACCTGGGTGGCAGTTATCGGCGATAATGCTGAGAATCTCGGCTTTGGAAAATTGTGATAGGGCTGCTACTTGCCTATCGGGCGGACTAACTGTGTTGGCTATGATGACCTCTCTAGCCGCGGGCGAGGAGCTATTCTTAGCGGTGTTGATGTCGCTGTCTGTCTAATGGACTTACAGGAAGACGTCTTGCGTCTGGGGTCCAAATTGCGCTGACACGGTTTCAAGGTTTTCTTTGAAGCACATTCTCAAAACTCCCAAGTATCCCTCGCTATGTTGCCTCCACGCGGGAGACTTCAACGATATCTGCTTGTAGAAAAGGGATATTTCTTAGCTACTGCAAAAGTTGTGCCATTTCCACTGGGTTGTGGTTACCTCTACTTGCCGTAGGCGGTTGATATTCCCCAGGAGTTGCCCATTCAAAATAGGGACTTCGGCTGCTAATGCCCGGTTAATGGAGCCCATCGCACTATTCATATGATCGTATAAGCGGTGCCACAAGTAATGGTTGCCCTGGTTCCTGCATGGCTTTGCGCCGCTATGACTCTGCGAAGACAGTATTGCTATTCTCAGAGCCAGCATATCAGCAATGACCCCGTCCATCGTGATGCGGGCCAGTTGATCGCTGCCAGAGTGGCAGATTGTGGCATTGTTGGGTATAAGATGGGTCTGACTCATGTGTGGCTGCATGGCATGTTGAACTGGAATTTTTATTTTACAATGTCAGCTTCTTAGGGGAAAGAAAACACGGCGGCAGTCAGTATGGGCTCACAGAATCGTCGACTCTCCAGATAATGCCACTCATTCGGCAGCACCTGTATCAGGCGCAGGCTGTCGGCGCCTCGGTCAAGAGTAAACCTGGCCAGAGACGTAATGCATAGTGCATCTGTAAGCTCTCCAGAGGTGGTTACCCTCGTATTCTGACCGCTAGAGGCAAGGCTGTTTGCTGATCGGCCGTAGCCAGAATACAGCGAGCCTACGCATTGGATGCTTAAGGCGAGACACCTCTTACAAACAGGTTTGGTCTCGTCGCACTTGACCCTGCGGCGCCTATCGGGTCTATTAGCCACTGCTTCTTGAGCACGCATTGTCGTCATCAGCAGATCCGGGGGGCATTCTACCCTTACCGGCACGTGATGCAGCCTAATTTGCCCTTGGGAGGGCGTCGCGACGGCACAATATCGAGGCTGCCTTGGCGAGCGAACATGTGTTGGACGGCAAGACATGCGTGTTACAAACGAAGAAGAGGTGACACAAGGCAGTCTCGGGCGGCCCAGGAAAGGGACTCAGATAGGACCAAATGGACGTCTACAGGCCGCTCAATTATGACTATAAGTCATGTGACGAGAGCCGGTCATGGACTATACCACAAGTAGTTGCCTTTGTCATCAGCAAGTGGATGGGCTCGAACAGCAAGTGGATGGGCTCGAAGAGCAATCTTGCACAAAGAATCATAACAGATAAAGAGATTTTTAATTATAGAGATACACCCTGATTCTTCCTCTTATTTGTCATTACCTAGAATTTGTTTTGCCTTTTATATACCTGGCAATAGTAGAGTTAGTTTCGATTGCATCACATACAGAATGCTTTTCTCTGTGCCTAATATCCGGATTTGGTTAGCGTATTCTTTTGGCTTTCCACAATCAGCCATAATTGGCTTCGAGCGCTGGGCACACACAAACGACAACATCTCGATCACGAGCACACTATAGTCTAGTAAGCCACACTTAAAAGCATACTCTAGCCCTTTATTCCTATTATACTACTTTGTATTAATTTAAAACAATCAAGCAGACTTAATACTTTCTGTCTACATATACGTCCATGCCCGCGTATAATCAGGATGGACAATCTGCAAGACCGCCAATCCCAATACGGCAGAAATTTCTGGGATCCTCTCCTTGCTCGGGCTAGGGAATGCCGGTTTAAGGAATAGCCCATAGTACCCCAATGGTTTTCAACTCGGCTTCGTCAAAGATTTGCCGCAAAATAAAGGGCTCGTGAATTCGTCTTGCTGATCAGAATAGCCTGCCAATAGCATTCCTGGGAGCGTAATGACAGCGCCAGTAAGGAGTGCATAAGTAACCATAGGCGCCGTTCTTTTTCTATAAGAATATGGGAAACTTCTGAGAATCTAGACAAGAAAAACTAGAATGTGGCAGTGGTAGCGATGGCAACAACCATTTATTAGTGGGAGGGTTGAAAGATTAAAGTACGATGGACATTAGTCCAGCTACCAGGGTTGGTCAAAGAAATAATGGATTATGACTTAGGATCGCTATTGCTTATACTATACTCTATTAGTGAGTATCTCTCGAGTAGTTAACCTTTTAGGTTACATCTTCAGTCATGGTTGCACATTTTACTCTAACTACGCATACAATTTTCCCTCATCGCACAGTTTCCGACGCTGCCGCATACAAGTTGAATACGACGTAATTGCCCACAAATCGGCGAAAGCCTATTGAAAATGGAGCTGAATGACGACCTCGGATCGTTATGGTGCCATTGTGCAATGGCAAGCACGCGAGTCAAATTATCCTAGTGCCCTACCGAGACAGGTTTCTGCAGAGTAGCAGCCGCTTGGGGCTCGCTACGATTGGTAGAATTAATGGTCCATTTTCAAGGATACATGCATGAAGTGTATCTCTATGGGTTGGAGCGTGTGGGGTAGCAGCGATGTTCCGAAAGAGGTGGGCCTAAAGTGAGTGTCATTGGTCTCACGCAGAGCAGTTATTGGTCATAGGACGATTCAGTTGATTGAGGAAAACGCTATTCCGTGGTGTGCCTGACTCGTAGGTACCTCCTTAAGGGTGCCTCTCGCAAAAGGCCGGAAAATACGCACTAATTAACCCTTGTTCCGGGTCACTGGCCGCACACCTGTATTTTCGAGTCCACCCCGCTGACAGCTGTAGCTCCGTTCCATCGCCTCTGGCCGCTGCCAATTGGCTAGCGAATTTACTGTGCAATGGCTACTATAGCTCCTCTACATGGCATAAGTCATCTGCTGAATTAATCTAATCCCTTGAAATTTGCTGCTGTTAAGAAAAGAACGGTTTAAATTAAAGCTCAAGCGATTCCATGCAAGCTATCGCGCTATTTCAAGTAGATATCGACTGCACGGCCTTATCATTGCTACTGTGCTAGCTAGTAATTTCGGTAGTAATCGTACGAGCTCTGCATGCGTTGAATCTGACCGGGGGTAAACTCATTTTTGCAATTGCTTGTCTTGTTGTTAGTACTACCACATACTAGCGACATATTGATAGGTATACTCACTCGTCAGAGTAGTCCATGTAGTTATGGATTGGGTCCAAGCCGGGAGATGAGCATGTATCGCGGCCTTCTTGACACCCATAAGCAGGTGTATCCTCCGCCGGCGTATCATCAACAAGATCTCCACCATTAGAGCAGCCTCCACTGTTATAGTACCCAAAGGTATGAATAAGATTCAACCAGTGGCCAACCTCGTGGGTTGTGATTTTTCCTGTGCTGTATCTGGTTACGCCTTGTGGTGACCGTCCGCCTGGCGTCGTCCAAGCACTCATAATGCAACCATCTTGATAAAAGTTGTAGGATCCTGGAGGAGCATCAATGGGATACAGGCAATATCCAGTTCTTCCGTAACCGATATCAGTAATATAATACAAGTTAAGGCTTTTGTAGTTACCCTTGTGGAGCTGGTTTTTCATGCCTTCAACATCGTAATTGTAAGCCCAGTTTTGGTTGACGGTCCAGTCAATATCTTTGAGTGTAAATTGGAAACTAGTTCCGCTAAAGCCTTGGTTTAGAACTTGTATCTGCTGGTAAATTGTATCCCTCTATAAATATGTTAATAATGTTAAAAAATATGAAGTCGGTTTTTAAGCGTACAGAGAGATAGCCATAATTGGCAGATGCTTGAGCGGAGACAACGTGAACATATGTCGGAACATTGATACTGGCTCTTTTCTGTACCAAGCCAGCGAGGGAAGCAGATGCTTCGATGGCGGCAAACTGGATATGCATATCAGCTTGCAGCTGACTTGGAGGAGGCGTAAGACAGGACATCTGCGTATTGTTTAGAGCCGCTGAAACGACTAAAGAAGGCATCAAGCCCGACAATATAGCAATGCTGACATGCATGATGAGTAATAGGGGGAGAAAATAAAGTTGTAGAAATACGGTTGACTTGTCAATGCTCTGAGAGTCCACAAGCGAAAAGGTGAGAGCAAGTGGGTATTTATAGGACGAGAATCATATTCCTCTTAGCACTTCGAATTACACATTTCAAAGCTTAACCGTAGTTCCCTGCCTTACGTAAAAATATTTCATGTGGCTTACAGCTATGAGGGCCAGTCTAGTAAGTGACACGCACTCTAATAGCGGCTTGGCACGTACGAATCGTTCAGTTCCGGACGTACGTGTAGCGGAACAACAAATACCTGCCAAAGTAGGAAAAGATAGCGGTTTTCAAGAGAGGAACAAGTGGTTAATGCTTCCATGCAATGACCAGTATGTGGACACCATTTATTTGCCGAGTTGCTGCTTAGCGCGATACACATAGACTACCTGCTAAATTAGGAAATATATAGCTGGTGCGATTAAGCATGTTTAGGGGCCCGGAAGACAACCTCGGGTCTGAGATGAAGTGGAGTAGCTATATTTAGACGTCTGGCGCCTTCACAGAGACGATGTTCAAAAATGAGCTGGAATATTATGTCTTTGGTATCTGTTGTTCTCATCATTCTGTCCCACTAGAGCAAGATTGACAGTTGATAGTGCATTTTTGGCACTGCTTATGGCGGTGTTCAAAGAAGTTAGAATCCCGGAAGCTTCTATTGCAACTAGGTTCTAGGCAAGGGTACTTTCGCCGGCACCCAAAAAACTCATGTGCGGCACGGGTCAATCTAGTATAATGCATTAGCCAATTAGCAATGGTCTGAAGCGACCAGTGGAGCAAGCATCCAAAGTCGATGCCGGATCGCACTAATCGAAGGCGGGGGAAAGCGATAGGTGGAGATACTGCTAAAAAGGTTGGTGTTGTCGGATGCGCCCGTCTCTAGTAGCTTGCCGGCAAATGTCTCTAAAGTCTCAACGAGCTGTTTTCCGTCTGCTAGAGTTTTCCTCTGCCGGTCGGAATATTCGCAGAGATGATGGGTAAAAGTACAGAAAGAGAGTGAAGAATGACTGGAAGAAGGAGTAAATCTATGACTGCGCCCGCGCGCTTGTCTAGAATCCCTGGTAATTACATCGCAGCCCTCACTATAGATATACGACATATGGGATGGCGTTTTCAAATCCTGATGTGAAGCCAGGAGCTGCTTAGGAGCTGCCAGCACCAAAGCTCAGGTGAGCTCACTAGAGAACTCAGGGAGTGGGGCAGGCTCGCTCATGCGGGCTTCGGCGAGGAACGTCGTAAGCCATGGGCAGAGATCTGCACGCTAATTATTATAAGAACGAGGGCAGTTTTCTCGTCCGATGTCTATCGGTCAAATCTCGACTCAGTCGTACAACAAACAGAGCTACATAACGGCAAAATGCAGCTACGAGAAATCCGAATTCCTAACTCTTGTGGCTAGTAGTTCACGGTAAAAAGCTAATCCTTGGTTTCTGAGACTGTATTTCGAAAGCGCATATCTTTGTCGACTTTTCTTCTTTTTTTTAAGATTTGTATCTTGCCAGTTTATGATAGCGCCGTGCAAACTGGTGTTTTTACCGTCGAGGCGGAAGAGCGCGCCCGACTCGTCCGAGCGCTCCGGGACTGAGTCAGGCGAGCACCCCCACACATTGTGTCAAGTCGATCCCTCGAAGTAACCCTGAGACGGTCGAGTTACACCGCCGATGGGTTAACGAGATGCCTCACCTGCCGGATTTGGCAGGCGGGAGGCCATGCACAACTCCGAGAAAATGGCTACGCTTCAATTCATGTTTCTATAATGTAAAGCAAATTTACGTTCCGAATCTCACTAGGGTTGATGACGCTGACAAAAAGCGCTCCCGAAAAGCTATAAATAATCCCGAGTGGCTCTCTTGCAAATACATAATTCCTCATTATCACCAGTCAAAAGCAATCAACACATTACTTCCTTTTCATACTCCATAAACATGCAGTCTTTCATCTTTGGTTTTGGGCTATGTGCTCTGCTCGCCGCAATGGCATCCGCAATGCCTGCGAGCTCCATGCAGGCTGGAAACCCATATGTCAACCTCAAACGAGACTATAACAGTGAGAATTGGTGTGGAATGGTTAAAACTGTTCGCGTGGACACCGTCGAGGCTAGCTGGATGAACCCATCCGCTACAGCCACTTGGCCAGGAAATGAATATGAAGCGTATCAGTGGGTTGGTATTGATGGTTCCACCCGCAACTGCCAGACAATCCTACAGGCTGGTACTGGACAATATGTAAGTGGCCAATATAATTGCTCTTGTTTTGCCATAGTTTTATTAACGAATCATGAGATTTATACCAATGGAACTGAAGTCACCTTCTGGTGGTATGAGTTTTACCCCGCTCCTCCTGTGCTATTGTACGATGGGAGTGAGTACTCTATAACAGAACCCAATACCGTGCGCTCCTAACCGGAATTATAGTCAATATCGGTGACACTGTTCATGTAAAAGTGAAGGCCACCTCTGGTACAGAAGGAGTTATGTAAGATTCCTACAACACAACTTACTGTAATAGTTACTAATAAAGATCTAATATAGCTATCTAGACAACTCGTCAACAGGCTACTCGAAGCAGATCCCTATCACATCCTACCAGGGCTCACTATGCTTCCAGACGGCTGAGTGGATTCAGGAGGCCCCGTTGAAGGGCGGAAAGCTTCCCCAGTTCCCCTCATTCGACATGACAAACTGCGCAGCAAGCGCGAATGGGCAGGCGACTGATGCATCTGGATCCGAGCCGTGGTACATGACATACAATGGCCAAACTGTTTGTCACGCGCAACTTCGCGGAGGCTCAGATGTCGGATTCTTTTACGGGTAATCTTTTACTCTTGAAGCTGTATCGCTGACCCGGCGGCCAGAATAGTCAACTTTTGCAGAAACAACTACGTAGTGGAATTAGATACGGAAGAATTCAACATTTTTCTTAGCCGGTACGACAATTGTCAGAGACCTTGGCCCAGTTATAAGATAACATATGCTTTTATCTGAGCATTGTGATCGCCAAACAGTTAAGGCAATTCGGTCGCTGCACCGCCGCCAATTAGCATTATCACATCAGAGAATATACCTTCTAAACTAAAAAGTACATTATGTAGCATAATACAACCATTCAGTTAAGCCAATTCCCCGGGCAACGATGGACTAAGATACTACCTGCAAGTTCTAGTGCCACTGTACCAGAAAGAAATACTACCGAAAAAAATGCGGTGAAACTCACTGCGAAGTTCAGTAGCTTCGCGAGTGACCTTTTTTGTATTATGTTGCCTCAAGTAACAGCTCTGCACTAACCTGCATGAGCAAGTGCCAGGAAAGGTCCCTCCCAAACACAAAGCAGTCTCCTTCCTGCAATCTCTTAATCATTTTGACACCTTCTGCATCATGGTCTGAACCACTCTAATCCAGAAACGACTCTAATCTGCAGTATATTTACAATGCCACCAATCTAGCCGAGACGTCTGCCATTGCCCTTGGTCCTCCAGAAGTCGGGGAGGGGGCCGTTACTGCTACCCGATGTGGCACCAGTGGTATAACCTCCTGTGACACCAGAGCTGCTGAAATACTGACGCTTGTCGCCGTTTGCAAAGCGCACAAGTCTGGTCATGAACGCGGGAGTTTTGAGAAAGTTGGACCCGCCGCCGAGTTCAGGGTAGATGCGCGTAAGAAACTCCCAAAGGTGTCCGGCCACGATACCGTAAACGCCCAGAATGAATTCAGCGCGGCCGCCAAGGAGTAGGCTAATGAAGATCATGGCATATGGCGTAAGAGGCGCGTGAAAGTGGATGGGGATGAACATGTGGTTGACCTGAAGGCCCTGCTGCCGCTGTGTGGCCGTATACGTCAGAGCAACAATGAAGGCGTGAGTGAGGGTCCGAAAAGGTATGCTGGACCCAAAGTAGTCGATACCCTGGCAAAGGAGAATTAGTTGAAATCCAAAACTGTCAAGTATTTGCTCAGTGATGAGCAGTTAAAGAATAGGGATCTGCGCAGAAAAGGAAATGGTCAACTGTGATGTGGAGATGCAGCCAGCTGAAATGTCACTTGGGCAAGCTTAAGCCTCAGACGAACATTCAACGTCTTACCGCGCCGCCCTACCTGACAGACCTGAGTTTCGCGAATATAAATTGAAAAGAATTAAGGGTATTTTGCCAGATTTCCATGCACTGAAACAGCTGTAGAGGCGAAGCACTGTCGCGGTAGACACAGAAGCGGCAGCAACAAGTCCCCCAAAACATGAAGGCCGACGAGAACCCGTGGCGAGACGAAATTGGCAGAGAATTGGCAGAGAGATGAAAAAGAGAACCTACCGCAAGAAAGCAGCATATACATATGAGGTACCAAATAAAATCCTCCTGGCGTCGCATCCGTGGGTGGTTCTTCTCGAGGTAGCTGGCTGCGTTGCAGAAGAAGTACGTGTCAAACAAGATGCTGAGCTCCCCGCCCGTGATGAGACAACCTGTAGCTAGGCGCCATATTTCCGGCGGGAAGCGAAGGTAGAATTGGTTGTACTTTAACCAGTGGAACGGAATGTGACCAAAGTGTACGCCGATCGAGGTAACGAACATCCAAGTACCCAAGGTACTGCAAGGCGACTTAGCAATCTGCGTTTGGGGGAAGACAAAATGCAAAGCTGACATTAAAAACTTACCGAGTGATGGGCGGCAAGCGCCAGTATCGATCCGTGAGCGTATCAGGCATCGTGGTCCTACAGGAGAGGAAACACGGTTGGTGTTGGTTTTAGACAGATCTGGATGAAGCAAAGTTCCCCCGGTTTTATGCCTTCCTAACACCAATTAGAAGGAGAAAAAAAAAGGAACAACCAGTACAATTCCGTACGCAAACTACCAACACCAGAAAGAGAGGGAAGAAAATTCATATACACCATGGGAAAAACTATTAAATATGGCAAGTGGAGTTGGGAGGAGCGTGGGGCACCAGGCACACCAGGCACCAGGCACCAGGCACCACCAGGCTGAAGTCAACGATGGCGGTGATTAGTTGTGGCTTGCATTTTGGAGTTATTGACATCTCCGAGTTTTCCACCTTGAAAAGCAGTGAACTGGGCGCACATGGATGGATGTACCTGCTCAGCCTCCTCCACAGCAGCTGAAAGGCGGCCGCAATATGCGAAACACCTTTTTGCCTTTTTTCGGCGGGACCACTGGTTCGCATCTGGCCTTCACTCATGCTCATGAAAGCAAATTGGTGGAGAACCCGCCAGTATGGATCGCTGCTTCTACAGTTCAGAAGTACTGATGATTAGCAAAAACATTATAATATTGAGCCGAAATTTGGGCGCGTAGCTTCGATTGATCCTGCCGAGTATAGGTGGTCTCAGCCGATCGGTCAGCACTTCAAAGTGTTTCATAGCAGAGCGCTAGGTACAGTTGAATGTGCTAATTTAGGCACTTTGTGTGGGCAGGTGTAACCCTACGTTAGCCTGCGTGGCCCGCCTGTAAGGCAAGAGGCGGCACAGACCCCAGCCAGACAACGAGGATCTCAGCCAGGTTTTATTCGGAGGAACAAAATCATGTCTGAGGTGATGTGTACCTTTCCAGTCTCGGACCAGAAGCAGTCTGTCTTCATTGTCGCTGTCGGAGATTTCGGGTCGGATACTGAGCACACCACAGTCAGCGCCAAGGACTTCTTTCGACTTTGCGAAACGTGAGATACATGATTTGTCAACTAGAGAACCGAAAATGCGTCATTCACGCAGGCTGTAGAGTTTGTGCGCCTGCGTCAGTCGTCAACGCAAAGAATCTTCACCAAAACATTGATCACTATTCGGACATTCATGGCTGCTTACACTCTGACCCCTGAAATAATGTGCTGCTGTGACTTCATCGGCACTAGAAGAGAGTGATACACCTTTTAACCCGAAACTCATCTATGTACGTAAAGTACTAAGCTGCAGAAAGGACTTTCATTTTTATTATAAATCTTTTTTATTATAGATGTTATCTTTCTTATAGATCTTGCTTTTATTGTAGATCTTACATGATTAATGTTCCTCGTGATAATTTACTATTAAGTATTCTGCTCTCTGCCCATCTTATCATTTGTAGCTTTTAACAACATGAAGTCACGAGCTAGGGTAGAATTGTACAGCACTTGTTTCGAACGGTTATTAAACGCAACCGTCCTTTTTACAGCCCGCGGATGCTGATCCCTGAAGGCTGCAGCACGCACAACCTTGCGCTGACGGGTCCTTACTCACTGCCCCTGTAGCGTGGATCAGTGTTGCCTTTCGCTATCCTTCCGCTTTCAGATACGATTCCTTTCTTTTTCTTCAAACATTTTCTATCGTGCTTCCGATATTACTGGCCTTTTTTTTTTTTTTTTTTTTTTTTTTTTTTTTTTTTTTTTTCT
>JARDXD010001215.1:0-10849 GCA_029218145.1 Aphanocladium album
TATTTTTATAGCTTTAAATTTTATATATTAAAACTAGAGGGGTGTGTTAGGTAGGGTAGACTTGAAAATATAGGTGTGAGGGCAGTAGCCCGTAATAGGGGTTAATTAGTATATGTTTTTCCGCCTTTTGCGGGAGGCACCCCCTAAGGGTGTACCTAGGTGTCGGACACACCATAGAATAGCTTTTTCCTCAATCAACACAATCGTCTTATAACTAATAACTGCTCTGCGTGACAACGACGCCTAAGCAAGACTAGGCTGTTTTTGGATTTTTACAATGACGGAAACCAAAACCTGCCTCCAAGTACCGGAAGAGGCTCATGTACGGTACGTCATGCTTGGTCTGCTCCCAGTGTAAATATTTTGTTACTTCTAATACCTCCAGCGATATGGTCTGAGCCGACTCGCTTCCTCGCCCTGCTGCGGTGTTGGCGGCGGCGTATCCAATCCCATCGAGGTCGCCGCGGGTGTTCCCATTCCACGATTGGTACTCATACTACCGCGCTCCCTGCCCAACCAACGCATCACGGCAGCAACGGCACCACCTACGAGCCGGGTGAGCCGCTGCCGCGCGAGGTCCTAATATCGATCGGCGCGACGTGCGCCGTGTCGCTCTTCATACGGCTTGGCCTGCAACTCACCGACACCTGGTCACCCGAGGCCTGGAAAAGCACCGGCGACGGAACCCTGTACCTCACAAATACCTTCTGAACAATGCCGCACACCGTCTTGCGCACGATTCTCCGCGTGATCCTGTTTCCGCCCTTGATACCCGTGCTGCCGACGATTACACGCACTCGACCTCGACTTCGGCTATTATCCCGCCGCTGACGACGGAAAAGATGCGCATCGCCAAGACGAATATCCTGACCAGCCGGCCGGCCCACGCAGGCCATCTACCCGAAGCCGGCCGAGCAACCGTTGTACGTTATATTTCATAACTATATACTAGATGATTACCTCTTAAATTATCTTACAATGAATTAATTTACTTATAAATCTATATGGATTAACTCTTTTTGGTACGCTTGTGTGGCGTATTATGGGGCATTCGTAGACTTTTAAACACCGACCGTACGAGGACACCCTCAGAGTCATAGATAACACGGTCGGGCGACAGGAATAGGGTGTAGGAGTCACACACAATACGATCGGAGACAGTGCCGTCGGAGATGATACAATCGGAGATATTACAGTCGGAGACAATACGGCCTGAGACAATACGGTCGGAGACAACACGGTCGGAGACAACACGGTCTGAGACAACACGGTCTGAGACAATATGGTCGGGCGATACGAACAAGGTGTATAAGTCGGAGACAATACTGTCATTAGTACAGGCCAATGCCTTATGCTAGCAGAGATTTAGTAACTATTAAAGCGACCATTATCACCTCTGAAATTTCCATTTATCTTTCACAACCATTAAACAAACAGCAACGATAGCAACCAAATCCTCTTGTCAAAATGAAGTTCCTCTCTACTACCCTGGCGCTTAGTGTGTTAGCTCCTCTTGCTTTAGCCCGCAACTGTACGCCCGGTTTCTACTACTGCGGCCATACTCTTCTCGAAATCGGTCAGTTTTCCCTATTATCCTAATTGCCTCTTCACCTGCAAGAAAACTAACTGAGTTCAAGGTAACTACCACAACCAGATCACGAATGCTCTCGTGGAGGCCGACAAGGGTACCAATTATAACTGGGTTAATTTCTCGCTCTTCTGGTGCACTGGTGCTCCCAATGGTGATATAGATTTCGCCCAGTCCTGCAACGGGCCCTGCACTAACGCCGGCAATGGCAAAAACGACCACTGCGGCTGATAGGGAGCATGGTATATGCGTAGTCTTTTTCTCTAAATACGGTAGTGTTCAGACAATACACTATATACCCTAGCTTCAAGATGCTCGTAATCAAACTATTCTACACAGCTTTTCTTCAACTCCTCTATAGCTATAGTAATATAGAACTAGGCATCCGCTCAGAAGAACGGTAGACCGATTGGTAAACGGCCCAATGTCTTACTCTAAGGATTCTCGCCGGGCTTTGAATTCCGCAAGCCTGCAGGCTGGTGGGCCAATCGCATCCTACACGACGCTAGCATTCAATAGTCTGGGTGTGGTGCGCGCATTGCCTCCACCAGCCCAGCGTCCCTTGAATCGACAGCGTCCAGCCCTGCGCGCGCATTGGCGTGAAAAACTGTGGACGAGCTTCTCCCACCCAGGCCGGAACGGGATACATGGGCCGCTCGGGCGTAAACCCGGTGAGGCCAACCATATCCACAACGAATCCGGTTCCGTCGTCGCAGACAAATTGGAGCCCGCTTCATCAGCCCCGCGCCAACGATTATTGCCTTGCGGTTGATGAGAGAAGCGGGAGGCATAGCGACTTTGACCATGACCCAAAGAGCTTGGGATCGCTGGTGCACGCAGGCTCCTTCTTGGTGCAGCATTTGCTCTTGTTGATGCAGCCTTGCTCTGGTTGTTGCCTCGTATGTCGACTAGTTACATGCAGTGTGGCGCCGCCTATTGCGACGTGTGGCGGCTACTAATTTCACCTGTTGCGCCGCCCGCATAATGGTTGGTCGCTCCCAATACGCGCGTCCAATGCTCATTTTACAATGGCAGCCTTATTCGCCTAGTTCAGCCACTGGCTGGGAAAAAGGCTTCACCAGGGAATAAACAGCTCTTTGCCTCGGTAGCTCGTGGCCACCACGTACTTGAGAGATAAAGTCTCCCTCATGCCCTGCGTGTTATGTTGAGCTCTTGCTCTGCCCTCATTCCCCATATATCCGCTCGACTCGTTTCTACCCTATTTTACTGCTTCATCATTCCTTGAGGGCTCGCCCAGAATGAAGTTTGCTCAGCTCCTCTCCCTAGCTGCTTTGGCTGGCCACGCGGTAGCCGTCCCCCTCGTCAACATCATCGCCGGCAACGTCGACCAGGCGAACGACGAGACACTGGCCCTCAACGCGGCCGTCAAGGCCTTTGACGGCGACATCAAGCCCGTCCAAGCCGCCGCCGACACTCTGATTCAGCATGTCCGAGCTGCCAAGAGCACTATTGACGCGGCGCCGGGCGGGCCCCTCGACTCCGGCGACATTGGCGTCATCGGCAACTTCGCCATTCCGCTCTGGCAGAACTCCGGCGACTTGGTCAGCAACCTGACGGCACGTAAGCCCGACGTCGAAAAGGGCGGCTACTGCTCTCTGGTGCAAGAACAGAGCCAGACAATCTACATCGTCTCTATTGCGCTTGTCGACACCATCACCGTCCGCGTCGGGGACGAGGCCAAGCCCGCCGCCGAAGGTCTCGCAGGCCTGATGAGAGAGGTTCTGCAGGCTGCCATTGATGCGTATGCAGACTGCAAGGATGCCAGCCCGCCTACATCCTCTACGACCAGCGGCCCTACTTCTACTGATACTACTCCTACCACCACCACAACTAGAATCACCAGCACCGCTACCACATCAACTGGAATTACCAGTTCTGGAACTACTAGCACCGGAATTACCACCAGCAGTACCACGTCTGGTGTGACCACCAGCTCTACATCAAGTAACGGAACCACCACTATCACTGGCCCCGGCGGCGTTGTGACCATCACCACCATTTGCACTACTCCCACTCCCACCACCACATCGGGTGGCGGTGGCTGCAAGACTTGTCCCAGTGGTGGCGGCTCTGGTTCTGGTAGCGGCTCTGGCTCTGGCTCTGGCTCTGGCTCTGGTGGCAGTGTTCCTCCTGTCATCACCAACAGTGGCAACCTTGTGGCGCCTGCTGGTGCCTTTGCCCTCGTCATTGCTGCCCTGTTTATGTAGACAGTCGCTCTTCGATTCCATTGCTCTACAAGATTTCAACTATCTTTGTCATAGATGCTACTTTTATGGGAAAAATATATCATCCACGATTATTACTACTGTTTAACCTATCAGTATTTAGTTTGTCGCTTGATAGTGTATTTTTAATCAGCCTTTCTATAGCTACAGCCTAACCACTGAACCTGGACTCTACCGCGCTGCAATGGAAAACCTTTATCCATGTCTGGTGGGTAGGTTTTGTAGCTCCGCCGTCGGCCCTAGTTCGCCCTAGGTTAATGCTTTACTCGTAAAATGATTTTAGGGCTGGCCGATGCAGAAATGTCACTAGGCATTGCTCGTTATCACGGTTCCTCTGGGGTTTACCCGCGAAGCTTCGCAATGCCAGCCGTTAAGCTAGAGAACGGCTAAATAGAAGATAGGCCTTGTAGTGTGATAGATGCGAGCGAGCCATGTATGACGGTCACATTTTTAGCAATTAGTCGGTTGGCAATGTTATTCGTGTGAAAAAAAAATACAGGAATACCATATAACCAGTGCATGAAAGATAATATGTATACGATACACCTGAGTATTAAATATGATACCTTTGGCTCTTCTCGATAGTAGATTGAATCGGGAGTCTCATCATAGATCGCTCGAGGCTATATTTAATAGCGGGTTTAACCCTTCGCGCAACAGGTGTAAAGTCGGGCGAGGGAAAAGGCAAGTTAAATAGGGCAATAATCCTTGACAGCATCAGCAAACGGGAAGCAAGCCATAAGCGAGGCTTTTAATCTAATAGAATATGTAGTAATACCAGATTAGTAATCTCCTTGCTCAAGACCACCGGCCACTGGTATAGAGAGCCCGTACTGTTGAGTCAGTAAGTGGCGGACTCGCACAAGTTTTGACCTCAACACGCTGCCCGACGCCAAATGAGCTTTGCCACCCCATTCCGGAGCCACAGAAGGCCCAGCCGCCGGTCAGCCGAACAAATTTCCCGGCCAAGACGTGTTATACTGTTATTGAGTCATAAGAAATTGTCCATTACTTGATGTCTTGTTGTCGTGTTGCTTTTTCATTTATCGGTGGCCTTGTATTGTGTTGTAGTATGAAAGACTGAACCAAAATGCCTGAAAAAAATTGAGCCGCTCTTCGGGTTGAAGCCCGTGAGGTCACTCCAGCCAGAAAATGCAGAGAAATCGAGATGACATGATAATTCCACGAGCAATCTTGTATCAGTTCTGTCTTTATCTACATCTGCCATCTGTCGCAATATTGCCCCTTCCCATCCGTCGAAAGCACGACTGACTCGAAGGGCCGCCACGGTGTCAGCACATCCGAACTGTCAACAAAATCGGCTTCCTTAAATCTGGATCCCTCTGGCTTGTCTGGTCGCCAGTAAGGGAGCGCGCTATCGCCATAATCTTTGGCAAAAATACGTAAATCGAGAATGACCTCGCGAAAGCAACCCTCTAGTTCTGTATCGTACTCTTGATCTTGATCTTGATCATCTTCATCTCTGAAGTCGTCCACACCATGGAAAAACAGTGGTTGAAGTGCAGCCCCAAGGTGCCTGTGCAGAAGATAGACAAAGAACTTGTACTGGTGGGATGGAGGCTCAACTTTCCAAGCAAAGCTCCTCGAGCTGACATTTCGCCAGCTTCTCCTGCACGAACACAGGTGTGTGGATCTTCGTCATCCCCAGCCACCTCTTCCTCCTCACCGCACTCATCACACACCAAACGCTGACACTCCTCCGCATTCCTGAACCCTCCCAACTGTCGAGCGAAGACAGTTGGCCCGAAAGGGGGAACCATGTTACACTGCGGTCTGCCGCAGTCGATCCTTCGAAGCCCAATGTGGCCCCATAGCCAGATCGGACGGTAATGGCCAACAACCTGCGTCTGTTCCAGCTCCTCAACTATGCAGCCTCAGTACAGGATCCCTCAACTGTGTTGCCGCAAACCCAAAGCATGCGCATCAGCTTCAAAGCCACAAAGTGTGCATCTGCATGGCTGCAGACCTTGGGGGCGGCAACAGGGTAAGTGCCCGGCGGACCGAAAATTGGTTCGTGACAGTCTGGTAGTTCAGTGACATATTCCAGCCTGCACTGGCAGCTACGTGACCGTCCCTGTATCAAAGAAAATGCGCGTGTCATGGCGGCTCGGGACGTTTTATCAGCTAGAATATCGGCGGGTAGCCAATCATGCCGAACAGCCCGAGATATTCGAGGGGCAATTATAAGCTAGGCGCTGTCGATTCAGGCAAGGCGCCGTCAGTCAGCAAGTATCTAGCCGCTGCGGGCGCATAGTGGCCAATCATTGCAGAGCGGCAAAGCCTCATCCTTATGCTAAGGTAATGTGGGCGTGTTATTTGGCAGTCTATTTCACATACGTACTAATCCTCCAGAAGGTTACGGATTGCCTTGACTTCAAAATATACGCATAGTTGCCTGAGGGTAAGACTATATATCTCAATCGCCATTTGAGCTGTGATATATTCTGATTAATGTCATATGTTGCGATGCTAACTTAAGCACACGCTCTAAAATACGATACGATCTAATCTGCCTTTACATAGTAGATGCTGGCCAGCCTGGAGTTTCGCCAAAAAACCTCGACTTGTATAGTGCCTGTTTCCCGTAAAGATCCGGCTTTCTTTTACCCCCCACCAAAACATTAACATGGTCAGGAAACGTATGCTGCCAGGGTGCTTGGGTGTAAAGCCCGTAACCGCCGATATGGAGGCTTATCGACTTTAAATCTGACCTCGGGAGAGGTTTTCCGTCTCTTCCAGTTCGGTCGTCCACAGCCTCGAACCCCGCAAAATATTGATCCGCGACTGCCTGCCCATGCTCAAACATACCCGTACCGATATCAAACAGGTGCATATCAATATCAGTAGTCACGATGAGTTTTCGCTTGTCGGGTACGCCAATCATATCGTGAGGGCCTGCCCAGGACTGATTGTATCCACTGCCATACTCGGCGCTTACATTCTCGGCAGGGGCTATTTGAAACGTATGGGATGGTTTGGTGTTGAAAGAGCCGTTTGAAAAAGCGTACGAGTTGAGGATGCTGTTGGCTGGCTTGCTACCCGACGGTGGAGCATCCAACCCGGCCGCCCACATAAGGCTGCTCGCGCTGTCCCACAGCAGAGCATGCACTGCGGATATGGAATCCATCTGCTGTATAGGCTCTGGGTAGGCGGCAATCTCTTTTTGGATGTCGTATATGTTGATACTCTGCGTGTAGCCGGCATTGTCATTGGCGATGGCGACCTTGCTGCCGCCGACTAGCTCTAGACTGTGTGCATTGTACATGCCCTTGGCATCTAGACAAATGCCGAACGCAATGGTCTTGTCAATTTTTGTGTTTGGGCGATGGTTGATAAGCACTGCTGCGTCTCCGTATATGGCGGCGATGATGTGGCCGTTGCTGGTCCATTTGGCGTCGGTGGCGGATTGCCAACTCATGCATTTGAGCAAATCTGCTGGTAATGTCTGGGCGTCGTTGACTGTCCAGGTCCACCTTGCCTTGCCTTGGAGGTCCGATATTATAATCTCCGGCGGTTTGCCACTCCCGTTGCCCCGTATGCCAGTTATGATTTCGGGTGTGCCTTCTTTCTGAGCAATGCTCGCCTCAAAGCCCATGGCGAGTGCGCACAGTGGAGCTGCCAGAATCGGTGTCGTAATCTTCATTTTTCCCTCTGTCGTGATTGCTTGCTGCTTTTTCTCTGTGCAATTGCGTTTTTTCACTCTGGATCTCCGTAACGTGGCGCCCTGTGTGAAGTTGACATTGCCAGTCTCGTTACTTATAGTGTACCTCTACCAATAATGCGGGATAGTTGTAATCTCCTGTGAAAGCCTTTCAATGTCAACACGAAACGAAAGCGCCAGGATACAGTTGGCCCAGGAAGGCAGGTGCTCGCCAAAATAGTAGGTGCACGCCAGTGGACCCTTTGACGCTAGTATATTTTAAGCAGGTAACGCGTGTCACGCAGAGCAGCTATTAGTCATAGGACGATTGTGTTGATTGAAGAAAAAGCTATTCTGTAGTTTGCCCGACGCCTAGGTACGGGGGGGCCTCCGACTAAGGGGCTAGAAACATGTACTAATTGGCCCCTATTGCGGCCCACTGGCCGCATACCTGTATTTTCGAGTCCACCCCGACAACGCGCTTTCATGCTCCTGGAAGTCTTGACCCCTTCCGGATAAGCTAAGGCTTTAGTGAAAGCAACTCTACAATCGTTGCGCTGCACGAATTGGACCATTGGATGGTACGATATGGTTGAGGGATACAAAAACGCAAACATTTTTACGGCTATCGCACTTAAAGATGCAATAGTCAGGCGGCCGACTAGGGTCTTGGATGTTGGTCCAGGCGAGCCACCCGTGCCACCACCAGTAGGAGTCGCTGTCGTGGCTGGCTTCACATCAACGCTGTAGTCGAGCGAAAGGGTGCTCTCGCTTGTCAATCCAAACAAGTTGATATTCCCAAAATCTTGTTCGGGTTCAAAGAAACCGTATCTGAGTCCCCTAGATCGATGGATCCAACGCTATAGAATCTCAGATAAGCAATTACGAATGCTGAAGCAGCAAGTGCTCACGTTTGTAGAGTTTCTCTCTCATTGTCGATAATTTTGGCATTAAAAATTCTCCCACTGCCAAGCTTGTAGTTGACCGTGTATTTCCCAGGCTGAGCATCATTGCCCGCCAAGGCTACAAAGACGCCGTTCTGATTATCGGTATATTCTCTGAAGAGACTCTTAGCAAGCACTGTGACTAGCCGGATTCGTCAACATATGTATCCCTTTGGTGCGCGAAGGCTCCGGCATGTCAATTTACCCACTAGCCAGGACGTACACTGCAGGTACGTTGAGATTCGGGTAATAATCCCTGTTTGGCGGTATTCATATGTATTTGTGGACGCAGACAGTACATCTGCCTACTCAGAGTTGCCACCGAAATATAAGTACCCCGTATATATAGTACTCTATTGG
Organism: Aphanocladium album; assembly: GCA_029218145.1. Classification (NCBI taxonomy): domain Eukaryota; kingdom Fungi; phylum Ascomycota; class Sordariomycetes; order Hypocreales; genus Aphanocladium; species Aphanocladium album. The sequence continues at coordinate 8,800 of JARDXD010001215.1, forward strand.
CTATAATCCTTGGGAGTGACCGCTCCGGAGCCTTCGCGCACTCAAAGGGATGAGCGCGTAGCCTATACCGACCAAAATAGCACACCATTGCCCTGGTCGCTTAGCAACCCGTCATTTCGAGCCTTGAGCCTCTTCCTAAAATATTTGGAGCTATCCTTCCTTTGATCGTCACACGGTACTGCCCACCACGTATAAGCTTTCCGGGATTCAGCTGTTCGCTCAACCAAGAGCCATAGTATGAGCCATGCAAGTCATTCTGCCATCGCGGCACGCACATTATCTGCGCGCCGCTGCCGCCCTCTGCCGACAAGGCAAACGGAAACTCGACGCAACTGAAGCTGGACGGACAGCGTAGCCTCCCAGATCCGGTCCACAGAGACAGGTGGCGGTTTCGAGCTTTGAATCGGCGCAATGCATTCCCTGTCGACTTTCTTAGCGTGAGGATGGCCGTGTTGGGGTCTGAGCTGCTGCTGTGTGCGGCGAGACCGCAGCACATGTTTTCGTAGATTTCATCCATCAAGCCATTGGCATAGGGCCAAATGAGCGACACGACACACTACTTGACGTAGAACAGGTCGCCGTTCTCGTCCGTGCAGCATTACAATCCGTTGGGGCATTGTCGATCTGCGTCGCAGCACTGGTAACCTTGTCTGCTGTCACGACTCGTAATACATCACGTGCGAGGACCTAGCTATTTCATGGCTAGAACGATGCGTAATGACTAGGGGGGACCCCTCCTCCCTAGTGATCAATAAAGTCATTACATAAAACTCTAGCTAACTAGCTGCCAACTCATTGCGATCTATCCCTCCACCTTCTTCGAGCACCTCTCACCCTGACATCTGCGCACCTTTTTTCGCCACAAGTCTCGCCAGCTAGACAATCAATGTCATAACAGCAGGATCCTCCTTGAGGCGCGCAGTACGTGCTGCCTCGGGAATTGGTCAGTCCATTCAATTGAACGAAGAAACGGCTCAGTAAGGTTCAAAGCTCGGTTGCGATCAGAACTTACCCTCGCCCTGGACAACACGATGTGCCGTCGGGGCATGACTTATCTCCAGGCGGGCAGCATTGGTAGCCAGCTTCAGCACAGTGGCCAGTGTCAAGACAACACATCGCACCAATCTCACAGCTGTGCGAGTTGTTGTCTGCACAGCATTCTCGACCAGGCTCAACGCAGTGCAATCCATCGGGGCACTGGATCATACGAATCAGCTTCTCTCTTTCCCACGCTCATTGCTATACTCATGCCGGGTGCTTAGATGATGTTCCTACTGGGCACTCTCTCACTTGTCGAGCTGCAACATTCGTCCCATTGATTGATTCGAGTGAACCATAACCAAATTGAGTAAAGTAGTTGCATTGCGGAAACAGTGCAGATTGAGTTCCCAGCGTCAAGCCAGGAAGTGCCTTGCGGGTGCTAGCATTTCCGAGTGTTAGCATTTCGGCATGTAACGATAGTAAATGCGCTAAAATAACTTTAACTTTCAATGTGTTCATGGGCAGCAAAAACGAAAGCAAAAAGAAGGAAAATTGCCGAAACGATCCGCATCCAACTGTGGAGCAGAGGTTTTGGGGCGTAGCTACGAAGAAAGGTCTGCATTGAAAGTTGAATCAAGAAAACTACATCCACAGCCAATCAGGTGCTTTAAAAGGCTATAGGAATCAGCAGTTTTTAGTGCCTAAATCGTATCGCGTGACACCTCCTCCTGTCACCAAATGAGAGCTTAAACGCAAGGGTGCAGCCTCTACAGCCTGATGCGAACACACCTGGGAGGCCACAAGCGCGGGGTGTAGTGATGCTGATTCAGCCTCTCCGCCTTGATGCGGGGCGCTAGCAACCTAGTACAGCTAGACTAGTAAAAAAGATTTAAACTATAATGCCCTAACTAGTTAGATTCTAGCGCTATAGTAGGACTTATCGTTAAACCTACAAACCATTCTTTTTTTCAACCTGAGATTTAATAAACTTTACAGCCACAAGAGGTTTTATATATATATATAAAATAAATATAATTAATTAAGAAATAATATATAATTAATATTAATG
>JARDXD010001454.1:0-10844 GCA_029218145.1 Aphanocladium album
CCCCAGACCCTTGAGAGAAAAAATAGCGAGAGAGGGAGAGAAAGAGGCGCATCAGCTCCCGTTCCCCCAGTTTTTTTTTATCGCTGCGACTCGTTGTCCCTGGGGGCCGGCGCCGCAGGTTGTCGCTCTTCTTGGTCGCTCGAGCACCACACACCCGGGTGCCTTTCCTTTCGGTACTTCGGCGCCGCACCCTCATGGCAGCCCGCGGTTGCTCGCTCACGTATAATAGATAACGATTCAGTTTGTTTCCCATTCGTCTCCTCTTTTTAGCCTTGAGTCTCCCCTTTCCCTTGTACGCTCATTTAAATACTTTACACGTCCTCCTACCCGTTGCTAGCTCGTCAATTTATTCGCTTCCCTCCTCCCGCACCTGCGCTTCAACACCTACTTCACCGGAGACCAGTCTCACCATTACGAATACTCATTAGAGTTACCCATTTTACTCATAGCCATACACGGCCAAGCTTTCTCAGTACGGGGAACGCGCTGGTTAACGTCCACATCGGTCTGCGAGACCAACGGGACCGACTTCTTCCTATCTCGCTTACAATAATTTGCATTCATCATGTCTTACGCACATATTGGCTCGCCTGTGCCATTTAATGGCACCGATGACTGGACAGGCGGTGATTCGAGTAAGTGTTCCTGAGAATTTTTCTTCTTGGTCGCCGAGGGTACCGAATGCTAACGTTGGCTCCCTCCGTCTCTTCCACAGCCCAAACAAACCTGAACCAATGGTACCAGTCTGGTGACCAAGCTTTCATTCTCATCAGCGCCTGCCTGGTACTCCTCATGGTGCCAGGCATCGCCTTCCTCTACTCTGGACTCGCTCGTCGTAAATCGGCCCTCAGCATGCTGTGGGTTGTCATGATGTCGTTTAGTGTCATCGTCTTCCAGTGGTACTTTTGGGGGTTTTCGCTCGCATTCTCGCCCACCTCCACCAATGGCTTCATCGGAAACATGCATCACTTCGGCCTCCGCAAGGTCTGGGCCGCGCCCTCGCTCGGCTCCGTTCTCATTCCCGCCCTCCTCTACTCGTTCTACCAGATGATGTTCTGTGCAGTCACTGCCGCCCTGACTGTTGGTGCCGTCGCTGAGCGCGGACGCGTTGTCCCCGGCATGGTCTTCACCTTTTTCTGGGCCACTCTCGTCTACTGCCCGCTCGCTTATTGGGTTTGGAACCCCGATGGCTGGTGTGCTAAGCACGGCGTTCTCGATTACGCTGGTGGTGTCCCTGTCGAAATCGGTTCCGGCGTCTCAGCACTCGCCTACTCCTGGGTTCTCGGCCGTCGTAACGAACGAATGATGATGAACTTCCGACCGCACAATATTTCTCTCATCACCCTTGGCACGATCCTTCTCTGGTTCGGATGGTTGGGCTTCAACGGTGGTTCTGCTTTCGGCGCCAACCTGCGTGCTGTCATGGCTTGCTGGAACTCGTGCCTCACTGCCATGTTTGCAGCAATGACTTGGTGTCTTCTGGATTTCCGCCTTGCCCGCAAGTGGTCAATGGTCGGTTGGTGTTCTGGTACTATCTCTGGGCTCGTTGCTGCCACGCCTGCATCCGGCTTCATCGATCCCTGGGCAAGCATCATTCTTGGAGTTGTCGCTGGAGTGTGCTGCAACTTTGGCACTAAGAGTGAGTAATTTAATGCTTACCCCGCGAGTTTCAAACTGTTCTAACACAAATGTCTTTTTTCTAGTCAAGTTCCTTGTCGGTATTGACGACTCTCTCGATGTGTTTGCTGAACACGGTATCGGTGGCATGGTCGGCCTGGTCTTCAACGCTTTCTTCGCCACCAAGAGCGTTATTGGACTTGACGGCGTCAACTCTGGCGCCATTGGCGGCTTCATGGATCACAACTACAAGACTATTGGCTGGCAGATTGCCGCCGTCGTTGCCGCGTCGGCTTATGCCTTTGTTATGTCTGCTGCCATTGCCAAGATTATCGATCTTCTCCCCGGTCTGAAGCTCCGTGCCTCTGAAGAGGCTGAGCTTCTCGGTATGGACGATGATCAGCACGGCGAATTTTCGTATGACTACGTGGAGGTCCGCCGTGACTTCCTCGCTTGGAGCCCTCACCGTGATGAGCCTGCTGAGGATGGTACCATGATTGAGCCGCAACATGGTATCCAGGAGCATGCTAGCATGATTCGCCCAACAAGCTCTTCTCTTGCCATGGCTGAGAGCAAGCGCTCTTCTCCGTCTTCCCTGCGCGACCACAGCGACAGGGAAGAAATTATTGTCGAGACGGGGGCGCCACTGCCACGCATGCAGGAAAAACAGGAATCAGCTTCCTTCTCCAACGCATGATACTTTTCTTCTTTTCCTTTTTCTTATATCTCGTCTTTTTTTTGGATCAAAATCTTAAATCCGTTTTACGGATAAATTGGAAGCGGGCGCATGGAGCAATTTTTGGGCATTGTCTTATCAATTTATGGACATTCGAAGTGAAGAATACTTTTACATATAGGGTCGATATTGTGTATTGAGCAGCGATCAGCAGAAACTGGTCGGGCAAGGGAGACCACAGCACATTAGCCAGATTTATGGCATTTACGCATGATCTAGATAGCGATGAGGAATACAACAAAATTAAAATAACACATGCGTCGTCGTTTTTTATGGCAATTAGTTCTAGAAGAATAAGTGCTTTCATATCGTTCTATGCTCGTCAGATGATCGCCAACTGATAATTATCGCTTATGTTGATTACACAAAATATTAGAAATGTAAATGAATATCGTTACAAAAGGCTGAACCTGGTCTCCGAGGTAGGGGTTCACTACCGGTTGGGTACCCCATCCGTGACCTTGCCATATGGCTCCGCCTCGTAGTCGCCAAAGCATGCAAAGTCGTACTGGGCTTTTTCTGCCATCTTATCTTGAATCTTTATGAACGTCTCCAGTTCGCACCAACCATCCTTGCGGCCCACATCACACTCGGCGAAGCTCTGTCCGAGTGGAATGGTACGTTGGTTGAGAACAAAATGGATGTAGCGTGTCTCACCTCCCTTCAAATACCCATCGCGTTGAGGTGATACAGGCTGCGGAGCTTTGATAATTTCCATATCCAGACGAGCACTGAACGGCGTGACGTGGGAAACAGTGAAGCTATGGTCACCCGGGTACTCCGTAGCAGGAAGCTCGTCGGCGAATTGACGCAGGCCAAAGGCCGTAAGTACGGAGACGATGTTGGTGTCGTGGGAGAAGTCGAAGTATAGGCTCTGGTTGAGAGGGAAGGTTTCAAGGTTGTTATCAAGTGTCACGTTAATCTGCGAGCCAGAATAACCGAGAGTATGGTTCTTGAGACGGGCCATGACTTCCTGCTGATAACCGAGGCCGATGGCACGCTGTGTATGTAGGTTAGCCAATGGTGTTTAGTAGCGTAAAATATGAGCACGTACACCAGTAGGGCTATGGAAAGCATTGGTCGATGAAAATGATAAATCGATAGAATAGCCGAAGCCTTGCCATTCTTCATAGGTGAATAGGTCACAGAACTTGCTGAAGCCATAGGAAACTGTCTCATACGGACACATGGTCTGAGCTGCATAGACGTCTTCCGCCGTCCATTCAAAATCCTCGGACATGGCATTGAATCTAGTCAGAGCTTTCGCCTTGTTAGATTTACGTAATTTGACAGTTTCGGCGGAACGCGACTTACCATCCTTGAGATAAATGCCGGCCCAGGTTTTCGGTGCCGCATATCCAGGCGTTTTAGTGTCGGCATTGGGGCAGTTCAAGTACCCAGCCAGTGAGTTGTTATAATTTTTGCCTTCGATGAGAACTTCGATAGTTGCATTGTTCCTCCATTCCAGGCCAAAGAAACCGGCCAACCAATTTTCGGCCGACTTGAGCATGCGATCCTGTGTCGTCGTGCGGACAATGATCTTGCTGCTCGGGTTATAGAGCTTTCCGTACATGTAGTTGTGCAGGACTCCGGAATCGAAGAGTTCCTGTCGTCCTTTGGGCACGAGAATGTCCGTGCCGAGCTCGTATTTCCAGTCCTGCAAGAAACCCAGAGCCCCGTTGAATTTGGCTTTGCTCTTTTCATCAGCCACCTTTTTTCCAAATCGCACAACGTCTGACCCTGACGTCGGATACCGCGAGCCGTGACGCGACAGCATCTGAACCTGAACAATCTCTGCGCCATCTGGTAGCGGGTACTCGTCGACACCGAAGCCAGGCGACGGAAAGTACGGTGACAGGAACGCCATCATTCTAAAGATACTCTCGTTTCCAGCCTTCATGCCCTCGATTGGCATCGACGTCTGCAGCGGCTCGTTGGGCACGAAAGCGGCCGTCGGGTCAAAAACGCGAGTCTGCGCAAGGAACGCTGGCGCGCCTGTTGCCGTTGGGCCCGGCCACAGGTTCGGCGACGTGCGGAAGTATTGGGGGAGATCCTCTGGCGGGACGGGGCAGTTGTCATTGCGATAGCCGTGCCCAGCAAAGGCATACGGTAGAGAGAGGTATAGGTTTGCCGCCACGAGTATGACAATGCAGCTGGCCATGGCGATCATCCGGTAGCGACCGCCAGGCGGCGGCGGCGCGACCAGCGGCGTCATGGGGTATTGGTTCGCTCGCGACTTAGATTCATGTGTCGTCTGCTCTCGAGCATCGTCATGATCGTTTTCATCTTGGTAGACGGGCGTGTAGTTCGAGGAATCTGTGCGGTGGTGCTTGGCTTTGCCCGAGGAAGCGGACATCTTGTCGGGTTTCAGCTATCGAAGCGATCGGATTCTATGGTGTTTCGCTATACAATGGAGAGAGATGCTGTCTAAATTATGGAATCGCTGCTGCGGACCGCGCGATGGTGATAAGATAAAGTGCCGCTCGGGCAGGGCAGGCGACGTTGCAAAGTGTGCGGCAATGGAAACGCGAGGTCGAACCTTGAGAGGTGACGACAGTGCCAGCGGCGCAACGTTTTGGTGGACCAGCACTGTGCCAGCTTACCGGAGCTTGGCATCACCACATCGCTAGCAAAGGAAATCAGGGACGCTTTCAGGTTCCATAAAACTCAATTAAATTAGAAAATCAATATTTGCCGTCTATCTCTCTATCAGCACCAATTTTTAGTCTATCGTGAAGCTACTGTACATGTCGAAGGGCTCTACAAATCCTCCCGATGCCGGACCGACCAACCTAGGACGTGAGACACAATGGCCCCTTATCTGGCCTGGTGTTAGTTGGCCTGCGCACGGAGAGGGAAAAAGCCTTCAGGCATGGGCTCGATATGCCAGACCTTGCTTCCAGCCTTTCCGAATGCTTTGGCCCACTCTGATTGAAGCTCTTCCGGAACTGCCCAGCCCAGCTCGTCATCGCGAAGCCGCATGCGCACAAGATGGCGCTTCTCGTTTGCCATCTGCCCATCGACAAAGCCTTCGCGGCGGTGCAGCACCGTGAAATTGTTGATGAAGTGCATGTCGCCGGCCATGGTCTTCATCTCCAGCTGCGTGGCCTTGGCGATGGCCTCAATCGCATCCAGTGCCTCCATCTGAATAGGCGTCAGTTGAGGCAGAGACGCAGGGCGAGGGTGGCTGGCGCTTCCCATCAGAGCCGTGCGGCCAAAGTTTATAATCATATTGCCGTCATGGTACTGTAGTACCGGCCTGCAATGAAATTTGGGCCTATGTCGAGGGCGCTTCGTTAGCCAAGGAGGGGGGGTTGCAAGGTCTCCATCGTTGTATCTTACAAAGCAAAAGGCCAGTCAGATCGTGCTAGCACACGAATGAGATCGGGACGAGTCGCGGCGAGGATGTTGTAGACGGTGTGGGCGGAGGCGATGATGCATCTGCCGCCAGACGCGGCTGTGCTTCGAGTCAGCCAGCTAATCACATCACCTGATTCTTCATTGTGAAAGGTCTGTTCTTGTCAGTGGAATTTTGCCCAGTGTCCTAGGCTAAAATTTGGCTTACGATCGGAGCAGTAGAGTGACGGTGATGATTGGCCTGGGTCTGGGAGGAGCTGTCGGCGACGATGTGCACTGTGGGCATTAGCTTGATCTTCCAGTTCGAGTTCGTAGTGCTATTTACCCAGCATGTTTCCCTTCTTATCCTGGCGACCAAACTGGTTTCCAATGTAGCACTGCACGCCAAGATAGATGATGGTCAAGTCATCAGCGCTGTACTGATTGACATCGAGGCCCCGGAGGAGGGCGAATCCGCGGCCACCGTATACCTCTGAACGCATGGCGTCCAACTTCTTCGAAAGTAGAGGCAGAGGAAAGTTGGGTTTATCGACCAGATCGCCATCCAATCCGAGGGCTGCCCGTTGCCGACTTAGTCTCATCTCTCGTTGCGTTGGCGCAAATGAACTTACACTTGAAATGCGCCAATGCATCGTTCAGCTCGATCAGGTCTTGGGGCTCCAGCAGCACGACACAAGACATTTCTTCAGAGTATTGCTTACCCAGCCAGCTCATTGGGGAGTTAAGAACTGTGGGAAACCCAGCGGGTAGGCCGACAGCAGCGTTGGAGACGGTCGCCGAGCTGCATTGGGTCAGCTGCTGAGAAAGATGGCTATTCGCCGAAATCTGTTCGATCTCAGGGTAAGCCATTGCTGTTTTGGAGTGAAAACTTTGTGTATATCAGAGAGATAGAAAGAGAGTGGTATTTTCGCGGTTGAGAATGATGGAATCTAATGATGATACAGAAAACGGCTCTGCAACAGCGAGTCGGGAGGCTTTATACATTTCCAAAGCCCACACTTTATCATATCGACTTTCATGTAACAGCTTGGAAATTAAATATCCATCTCAAAACTCTTGTTATCCACCTTGTTCCGAGAGTCTCACGAAGCGAGTGGAAAAGTACAATGCTAGATGCTGTGCAGAACGCAAGACGGGCTCTAGTCTGTATCAGCATGCGAAGATGGATCCCGAGGACCCTCTTTGGATATATTATCCTTGACAAAACTTTGCAAACAGCGTCAAATGATATCCAAAGAAAAACCGTTCCTCACTCAACGAAACCACTGTGTTACAACGATTCAGTGGAGTGCAATAAATCCGAAGTACTTTCCATCAGTGGCTCCTCGTTGAACATCGATGGCCCCGTCGCCGGCCCCATTTCCGGTACTCCGAGCCGGCTTCTAGAACACTTCTTCTGGGATCTGTGAATAGAAGTGGATCACGTACTGTTCCCTTCTGAAACGATCTAGAGAGCGGGTAGATGGTGTAAGATACGAGAGAATTTGGCGGCCACCTTGACTTGTTTGGTTCGCGGGTAGACCCTGAATCAGCAACCTGTCTCAAAAGCAATGCAAGAGGGCATCAAAATTTTCATAAAATTTTCTGCATACTCTCTCTCGCTCAAACGCCAGTGAGTGGGCCTTGAGCTCGCAAAGTTACTGCAAAATCATTTCATTTTTATTTTATTCTTTTGGATTCCCATGCAGGAACGAACGCGGCTATTGACGTCGGATGTAACATGGGTGAGGACATGAGTACCGCTGCCTGTACTAGCCCAACGGAGCTTGTACGAGTAACCATGTCGCCACGTTTTCACATGGTGGCCGCATCGGACGGATCAAACCCTCCATCCGTCTCTTCTGCCATGATTAAAGTGATGGTCTTGGGCCCGGAAATAAACCTGCCTCATCAGCACGAATGCCACGTTTGCCGGGCGGGCTCCATCTTCCCGACGGACCGGCAGACTGAGACATGTATAGCGTTTGCTGGTGCCGAAAAAAGACGCTACAAACTGTCTGCTAGACTTGTACAAATCCAGTTTCACAGCGGCTCCCTCTGAGATTGATCTGCTCACAGGAAACGGCGGAACATGTGGCGGCACAAGGGTTCAATGTTTACGGCAAGCATTTCTGAGTACTGGCTGCGTTGGGTACAATTAGACATGAGATTTGCCATGTAATTGTTCCTGTTTATGGTAAAATATTTTATATAATTTGTTGGTCTTTCCATCAATTAGATGACCATGCCCCGGGGTCTCCAGTTTTGCTCAAACAATTGGCAGACGTAGTATTCAGGGTGGTCATATTCGTCAGACTCCCGCAGTCTCTGCCATTCCGATTCTGCACCATGTTAGCCCATGCACCATTCCGTTTCCTTGGGCTACAGAACCTACCTCGTAATTGTGCATATCGTTTCATCGCGTTGACATAAGCAACGCCGCCTTCGCTCAGCTCCGCCAGGCTTCTCAACTCTGCAACAGTGCACTCTTGCGAAAATGGGTACAGGCCCTTATTACAATAGTGGAAGTGCGCCAAAATTATGTTTGCTCCTAGATGACTATAAGTATTCGCTGCGGCACGCGCGTTTGGAGAAGCACTTACCCATATGGTACTCCCTGACTTTATCTTCGCGTGCAAAGCGTCGCTAACACACAATCAACCAATGCTCAACGCAGTTGAGTCACAATTTTACGGTCACGGCAGTGACTTACATTAATTCCGTGCTTGATGGCGTATCCAGCATCGTGAGAAATGATCATGGATGCGTTATGCAACAGCATATAGTCCACGTAGTATGTAACCAGCCAATTGCTTTGCTTATTCTTCTGCACAATCTTTTGCAGCTGGTCCAGTACGGTTTTTCGCAGTCGTGCCTGTATCTGATGAATCATCACCAGATTCAGCTGAGCGCCCATGACTGGCGGCAAGGGAACTTTTCCTGGCGTGGGGCTGGTATCGTCCAGTATATCACGCGGCATGCCCAAGGTGTCCTCACCCACAATGAAGCACGAGATGGTATTCAGTCTCGCAGAAGTCCACAACCTAAATGTAGATTGCAGAATGTTGGACAGCTCTGGCGCGAGATTCTCGTCTTGAGCGAGCTTATGAGCAGCCAAATAAGTCACATACATCATTCTCATTGATGGGACTGCCTTCTTTTTCAGCGTATCAGCGATGCTTTCGTCAATGTGTCTGGCGAAAGCCTTTCGTGCCTTATCCATATCGATGAGAGCAAACGGAGGTATGCTGACGGCCCTCTTTTCTCCGTTGCAGCTCCACGTTCTCTCCAATTTATCCCCTGCGACGGGAACAAACTGCCGAACTTGCAATTCCACAGTGTGGTCAGAGTATCCCTCTGAAACATGAATAATTCTAATTTCTGAGGAGGCCCATGTATCAATTGGATCAGCCATGTCATTTGAAGACCATCGCTTAGTCCACTCAAAACCTGGGACTTGGCCTGATTTGTATAACACGATATCTGCAATTTTGTATCTCAGACATGGGAGCTGGCCTGTTTTTGCAACGGTCTTTTTGCAAGTCAAGCAAATTCCATTTGGGTCATCAGGATTCTTGTCACACTGTATTTGGTCAGACTATAGGTCGACGCGGTGGGAGGAAAAGTCTTACACGAATTCGTTGCATTCTGCATCTTATGCAGCTCCCGATCTTCCTTGTATATGCCGTGTCTTCGCGGAGGCCCTGATCTCTAAATGGCCCTCGCTTCCCCGGCCGCGGCCCGGTCCACCGCCCGTCCAAGAGATCAGGCTGAGGATGGGTTCGCACAACGGTGAATGAAGTGATTGGGATAGTCGCGTTTGAAGAATCAGAGTTACAGGCATAATTGTCTTGCGGTGAGTTGGACATGTTCATGGGAGGTTCTGGCCCGAATGGCTGCTGTCCGCTGAACTCATATGAACAGATGACATTCTGATCGGAATATCTGTCGGCATCTGGTTCCCACGCAAGGCACGCGGGAAACATACGGGCATCAGTTGAAAGCGCCAGAGAAGACTTTTCAGCTACGTACTGCTGATTTGGATCATAATACGGCTGGTCATCAATAAGGCGTTCATATCCTACGCACATGTCAGAATTGGTCTTGTTTTCTTCTCACTGGGCTTAGTGGAACAGCAACGTACCCTCAAGCTCCTGCGACGATATTGTCGTGCACGAGCATACCAGCCTTCCGAGCTCGGCTAACCGTCTGGACAAAGGATTCATCTGGTTCTCCATAGGCAAGTTGGCAATGGCCCACTGTTGAAGATACAAAGATGCCTGGTCGTGAAGTGGGCAATTTGATGTGGAGATTTGTGATGAAAGCTCGGATATATTTTGGCTGTACGTTGAAACTTGTGAGGCGGAAGAGGCAGAGGCAGAGGCAGACAGGGGCGATGACTGAAGTTTCCTTCGTTTGGAACCTGGTTCAGATTCTGTCGCAGTGGAATCAGGTGGTACGGAATACCAGGTCGGGTAGTTCGGCACAAAACGGGGTGAACTTTCCTCCGTAGCAGTGGAAAGTGTTTGTTGATGGACCTGCACCGTCTCCTGGTCGAAACCAGGATAGTAGATGTATGAAGCTAGCGGATCCTAAACACACATCAACACGGGAAGGTCAAGAGGGTCAGAAATTCGGGTAATGCGGAAACAAAGAACAGGGAATAATGAAATGAACATGGATAGAAAAGCGAAGATGAGTAAATGAATGCTGGCTGGGAGAAGCCGGCATAATGTGACGGGGTAAGGCAACAAGTTTTATACGCACGAGAGCCCATCTTACCATTGTGGTTGTATGAGACTTGGTGGGTTGGACAAAAGCAGGTAGCGTCTATATCGAAGGTATGAATGTACAGATTGGGAAGTATCAATAGGCGCCAACTCCAAGCCTCATTGGCTGCGCACACTGGAATCCGAAATGTCGGGAGTAAGTGCAGTGTTGATGACCAGGGAAGATGCGGGTCAATCTGGGATAGGCCGTGGAGTAGACAATGCTAAGACGCAGCCCGGTGAGAGAAGATGGTGGACCCGGTGAACAAAGAATACTGATTTTCCTAATCCTGTGCAAGGATTAAAAGGGGACCGATGCCGTGCGGACTAGGATCGCGGCGCAGGGGGGGGGGCGAGGAGAGAATGCGCAAAGGCACACTTTGCAG